>WSZQ02102644.1:0-10468 GCA_019419845.2 Weissflogia rhopalogaster
GAGTCAAATTGAATATAAATGAAAGAAAACAATATGGAGGACTATCATCTACACAAAAAGCAATATTCGAAAATCTAATCTTGGCATTTTGTGGGTTCTTCTATTAAATGAAGACAACTTTTTTCCTTATTAACCTCTTGCTTCTTTAATAAAGTCAACCAATTTAACATTTATAACTTCGCATTCTCTAAATATAGACATTGGAAGATAAGATTCTAAAAACTTCTGTTCTAAAATTTTAGAACAATATTATATAATAAGTCATTTTGCAGATGCTTTCTTCTAATTGGAAATACCAATTTGTTGGCTTTTTTTTTCATTTCTTAACCTCACACATACAGGCAACCAACGTTGCTTATATTATTTATTAAATAATGATTTATAAAAAAAAAAAACTCTTAGCTAACATAAACATTTCTCCACTTTAATTTAATAACGCCTCTTTACTTCAATTTCTTTTTTAATTTGTTTCGTCAATTTGCTGGTAATAATGGTAACAATAATGAAATTTTAAAAGTATTGAACGTAATATTTTCGACTTCATCACGCAGCTGTCTTCTTTATTTATTCATTTTCTAGCTGTTAAATGCGCAAACATTTTTCTTCACTTTTTTTTATTCTCCTCTACTCTACCTCTTACTTTCAATCTCTTTCATAATACAGCTGTAATTTATTTGTACTTATTTTACTCGTTTCTTTCGCTGACGTCCGCTATAAATACAAAACACGCGCATAACGTGGAATATTAATATTTGCATGCAACGGAATGTTCGGTTGCCAAAATGGCCCGGAAGCACTCGAGGGCGGAAAGGCCTCCCTCGAATTAGGTGCGGTGCGAGTTAGTTGGCCACCTTTTAAATGCACTCATTCTATGGTTGGTCGTTTTTTCTGTGTTTTTGCAGGGACTGCTGTCTGCAAACTCGGTGTGTTGGTGGAACAGTGCGCTGAACGGCGCGACGAAAACGCTCGTCTACAAGGGCTACGTGAGTCCCGGAGCGATATTGGTCGGCTCCGAGCCGTGCGCGCTGGAAATTTTACGAGGCGCCTGGGCCAGACGCGTCCTGCAACCGCCGGCTGGATATCAGATCGTCAGTTTGGGTGAGTTTCAAATAGCCCCTCGCTCCCAAACCGCCCACCAACTAACATTGTCTATCTGCCATCCCACATCCCCCAAACCAATATCACCCCCTCGGTAATGTTTATTACAGCGTCACTATCGTAATTTTCATTGGCTCTAAGCGTAGCCAGAGCGGTGCTCAGTCGGCATTAATTCAAATCGAGTTATTAGTGGAATTAAATGTTTTGGATATAACAAATGTAATTATGAAAAATTATTTTGATATTTAACAGGTTCATCTTTAATTAGTTTATATTTTAAGTGGGAAAAGAAGGAGATATTTTAAAGACCTTTAGAAATTATATTAGAATGTACAATGTGCATATGGTCTTTTAATTATAATTGATGTTTTTTTTTTATATTTAATCAACAAATTTTTTCTACCACATAGTGGTGTAAGGGGATTAGTAACTTTCACCCGGCCCGATCCGGTCTCGCTACTGATGGTACTGCTCTGAACTCTTGTGCATATGTGTTTTTTTTTCTTCCGGGGACCGTTGCAAGTGAATCGCCCAACCTTCGTTCGCGTTTTTACCACGAAGTCAGGAGTTCGCGGACGGCCCCGCACCGCTTGTTGAGTGGGGAGACGAAGTGGTCACCCATCCAACGCGTAGCTACGTCCGACGTTGCTTAATCGCGATGAGCTCTTGATGATTATTTATATTGAATGTGTGCTCCCAAATAAGGTTGGTACTAAAATCTTCTTTCCTGGCTCAACCCTCTAGCGGACCTTGGGCTTGGTTAGGTCTCACCGTATGGATTCTTTGCATGTACTTTTACGAGGATAGGTTGCACAGGCCTATCCCCCGACCCTCCTCCTTATTCTGGATTCAGAAGTGTTGAGATCTTAGTTTATACCGACACGGGTGTTATAACCATGGACTTTTGCGTTGCCAGAACGCCACGCTCTCCACTGGAGGGTCGAGATCTTCCTTTAGACCAACACCAGGTTTTGAATCCGGGGTTTAGACTCGGTACTATAATATCTGAGGGTTATATCTAATCCAAAAAACCGATATTCATTTCAAATTAGCCGTCATGGCATTAAGACTAGTTCAGTCTGACAAGAAGTAGGGAATCGGTGAGTCGAATTGAGGACCCGCAGGAAGTGAAATCGGGGGTACAAGAGTCGTCCAGAATAATTGAGGAGTCGTAGAGCAGGTGCTGGGGATGTGGAATGGAAATCATCTTAAGAGGAAATATGGAATTGATTAAAGAAGTTATGGATCGAGAATCCAGAATCGAGAATTATAGAGTTCAATTTAGGTATCGTGGATACAAGTACTGAAGTTGTATAGACTCTACAACTTGAAGAAATCGGATCAGTCGCGAAAGTGTAGAGGTCTCAGTCATGTAGCCGGAATCATGAATCGTGTAGGTACGATCAAGTCGGTTTCAGAAGTTCAAGACTCGATTCTAAATAGTGGATGTTTAAGGTCCTTGAGTTGTGGTGTCTGAGTTAAGAGTAACAGAGGTTAACATGTTAAGGGTAACAGACAAATTGTAGAATGGCAGAATCAGATTAACGAATCCGGCAGTCGAATTCAAATGATGTAGAATCGAACTGATGAACCGAAAAGCCGGTTTTCACATGTCTAAAAGGAATCATGAGTTGTGAGTCAAATAAGGGATGGAGAACCCCACTTTACCAGCGAAGAAAAGAGCACGGTGCACAAATACACGAAGGCATGTGACACGAATATGTAGGAATAATGGTGTATATCAGGGATGAGCAACCTGTGGCCCTGAGCGACCTGTGACCCTAACATATTTGTGCATCCCAAGAAGCATTCCTAAACTTGTTCATTTTCAAAAACATGGATCATATCCCAAGAAGACCCCCCCCCCCATTAGAGACAATCTAAGACACTAGACATGTCAAAAAATATCGATATTGATAAATATCGATATATCGGTCTCAAAATTTCGATATTTATCGATAATTTCATTTGTCATAATATCGTTATATCGATATATCTGAGAAGTACTCTAAGAAGTTCAACATTGGCAATTTTTCTTTTTAGTGCCACAATTTAGGTTCTTTATAATAATTATTAATCCCTTGATATTTGATGGAATCACAACATCGATTTTTGCTAGTATTGCAATTATAATACTACTTCTTTTATGTAATAGTTAGATCTAAATATGTATTATTATCATTGATAGTATTACTTTAAATATCGATTTTCGTCGTTATCATAAGATTAATAATAACAAAAAATCACGGACACAGATTAGAAGCACTGCGAGATTCCATGCGTAATTAATCTGTAATTAGTCCTGAAATTCATATACAGATAGCGCTACTGAGGATTTTCGATTTGATCGATATTGATAATATCGATATTTCCAACACGATATTTCGATATCGATATATCGAAAAATTGGAAATATCGATTTCGACAAATATCGATATTACATCATCCTCTCACATGTCTATAAGACACCAAGTCCTCCTAGAACTTAGTTGTCACCACGCTGGACAAGAAGTAGCTTAATTTTGTCACAGAAAAGCTCAAGAAATAAAGACTACAGAATAGACAAGAATGTAGTAACTAGTTTTTGGTAACTAATGCGACTATCAAGTTATTAAATCAATATATTTCCGTCGTACAGGAATGTGCACAAGGGGCACTTCTCACGAAAAAGCCTCAACAATGTTGTTCACTAAGATGTAAAAGGAATGATTACACTCAGAGCCGTAAGACCATGAAATAAAACTAATAAATACCACTTTGTATGTAGAATCTAGACACCGTAATAAGCACGTTATCTTTTGAGATTAAGAAAATATTTAATTGTTAATTGATTCAACTATCTGGCCCTACGTAGCGGTCCGATTCAAGGCTGCAGGCGAAGCACTCCACGTGTTAATGCTAAAGGCAATGAGTAAAATGCTGAAGTCGCAAATTTCTGAGCGCTTTGCTAGAACGTTCCAGAACATTCTAGAATTTTAGGTTGCGCGCGAGTTGTCTGCAACTGGGCGTTACCCAGTAGCGGGAGACTTAGTTCAAATGGTAAACGCGTCAGGTAGGAGATTAGGTCGGGGAAGATCCATATAATGTAAGCGGCGCATAGTCGCGGGACAGGTGGGTACGAAATCCTACGGTCAACATTGGAAATCAGTGCGGAACAGTTAAGCCGTCGAGTTTAGTATTTAACAATAAGTGTCCAACTGCCCGGGTGTCTGAAGTATCTAGTATTCGTCATCCTTTGTAAAGATGTCTGTCATTTATTGGTGAGTCTTTTGTAATGTTCACATCTCTGTATCTTTGCCTATTTCTTGTTATCTTCAATATATACTCGATATGAAACATATTCCGCTCGTCGTTATTTTATCATTGTTATGCCAATCGATCTTAACCAGTTCGACACGCTAGCTGCCAAGCGAATCCCCCATTTTATCTAGGTTCAGGAGAAGGTATCCTGGTCAATAGCAAATCCTCAACGCGGGATACCCACACTTACACACACCCGCAGCGTGACACTAACAAAAACTCTAATGCCAAATACGAGTAACCGATGATAATTTCTAAATATTTAAACTTCTGAATCAATAAAGCAAAGCAAATTTATTGATATCGTCGCTAAGATATTTCTACGCCAAATAATTATGAATTATGCAATGAATTAAATTTTATTCAATACTAAATACAATCATTGAAATAAAAATAACAACCTATGGTAACCCGATTATCAAACTTTCATACCCACAATACTCGTAATTTCAAATTATCTAATAAAAATAACAACCAAATTTTGCTATCGTAAACAAGCACCAAATTACCTGTAAATTACAACTTAATGACTTCAAATAAAAAAATAGATATAGAAGAATAATAGAATATAAAAGTATAGACGTACAATTGTAAATTAATAAATTATTGTATAATTATAGCAATTTGTTAAGACAAGAAGCAAATATCTGGCGTTAATTATACGCACATTTGGCTTTCCCCATTGCAGCACACATGCATCTATTCTTTGCGAATTATAACCTACAAATCAACAACTTTAGATGTGCTTTAGATGCAAATACATTTGCATGCCCGCAGCCGTAATTTCCGCACAAAGATCACGGACCCGCCGAGCCTGAGTGGCTTTGCAGACGAGAGCATGATCATTACACAGCGTTGAAAAATGCCGAAATACGACCGGCGAAGAGAAATTTCGTGAGTTACCGTGAAATTTACAGCATCAAACACATCGGCGCATCGAAACGGGCAAACAGGATTCACGCAAATGTGAATTTGTAATAAATCATCATCTTAAATTACCGTCAATTATCAAACATTTACGATAGCGGGCAGCACCACTGGCGCTGGCAGACTAGCCTTGTTTGATCTCGCAACGTCTTCGGAAATCATAACCTGAACGTAGAGAAAATTAAAGTTTAATGATCGGCAACCAACCATCATTACAATTATATTCTAATTATTTTTGATAGATGCACATACAGTTGAATATAATCAGAGGCGCCGCGACTAATCATTTTTAAGGAGTGAAAAATAATTAGTTATAACTTGTTAATAAGCAGTGAATAACTTGAAAAATTAGGAACATATTTTGATGCATGAAATTTGATTAGACAATGAAAGGATCACTTTTTCAAATGTCATCAGATTTATAGCTCCGAGTTGCCGAAGTCCCGTAGTTAATATATACCGGGTGAGTATTTTAACGTGAAAAAAATATAGGTAATCAAAAAGTATGGATTCCATGGGGGAAAATGATCGTGGTATACTCACACCCCCAGTGGGTAGGGTGGGGGTAACTTTGAAATTTTAAATGGGAATCCCTATTTTTTAATACAGATTCGAATTGAACGACCAAAAGTAAGTAAGATTTGTTCGAAACATTTTTTTCGTGGATGCTTCTGTAAGCGATAAACATCAATTTTATGAATTTATTTTTCAATGTAAAGACCGTCCAAACTTTTTTTCTTTGCGTAGTGCACTGTTTATTACTCCAGATTTACCTGATAATGGTTACAGTAAATGCTCGAAATGATGCCCGTCGATTTCAGTGCAAGTTCAGGTATCCCTCGATTTACGCGGTCATACAAAAACGTGTATTTGATTATCGCGATCAAATGTTTTGATCGCATCGATAATCGCGATATGCAAAATCATGTTTTTTTAAGGCCGCGTTAATCGAGGGTCACTTGTACATGCACTAAGGATGGGGTATGCCCTGCAGCTAGTTTTAAGATTCCCTTTAAATAAAGGTCAGTTACTTTTAAACATTCGACTTGTGAACATCCTCTCCTACTTCAACTGCGAAAGCTCCGGGTAGGTGTGAGTCTGAACTCTTTGAATTCTTTTGGACGAGCCAAGGAATGAGACTTTGTTTATGTCCTGGATGTCTGAGTTTTTTTTGGTTCGCAACATATACGTTACATGCTTTCCTTGTCCTTTGTCGGGAACACCATATCGCCAGCATCCATACTTTTCATTTGCGCATCACAACCCCGCCATCTTGCCAGTTTCGTCAAACTTTTTTTTGAGAATATCAAGGTCTATACTTTCTTTTTATATACTTCATTTTTTTTAAATTTTAATAGAACCAGAACCCGTGGCGACTCTTTTACTCATTATTTTCGTTTCAATGGAGGTACGACAAAAATACTTAAAACAATTAAGAACATACCAAAATTTAATTTAAAATTTAGAAATAGGACTTAACTTCCAGTAGAGATTGAACTAGGGAATATCCACCACCTCCAAAAAGAACTATATATAAATCAACTTTTATTGACATACCCTCTTATCCGACATAACTTTCTTCTTCCATCACACTACATCTATTTACAAACTTAACAAATATTAAAATTAACACAATAAATATATAGATAGTCGCCCACCTCGTAAGCTTCCCTAGTCGGTTATGGAGGAAAGGGAAGAGATGAAGGATAGGGAGGTGAGAATGAGGAATATGGTGGTGAAGGGAGATTGAAAGAGTATGGATGAAGCTAGAGGTGAACGTGGAAACAAGAAAGTGTGTGGAGCTAGGACACGATGGAAAGAAGATCCTCATCGAGGTGGGGGATATGGAGAAGAAAAAGGAAATTATGAGGGCTTGGCGAAAGTTGGCTGGTATAAAAATCTATATGACGTTGACCTCACACTAGAGAAGTGCAGAAGAAAATTAGGGCTAGGGCCATGGAGGAGAGAAGCAAGGGAGTAAATGTGAGTGTAAGGTAGAGAGAAGCATGGATTGGGGAAGACTTGTGTATCTGGAAGAATGGTGCACTGTTAAAAGCGACCGAAAAAAAAACTAACCAAGAAGAACTATATTACCTATGAAAAAAAGTATTTTTCGCTCCTACAAAGTTTTCACCAAAAATCACTTACTTCTCGTAAATAAATATTCAGCCGATGTCGACGCGACGCCCCTGATTACTACCTACACTCTAAACACTCTTCATCATCATCTTTCAGGTTCTATAGCGTTTTACGCCTTCTGGTTCCCTCCTTCGAGATTTCACGGTTAGTGCAGTCTTCCTCAGTAACTTGTTATTCGGACATATACTTCTGTATTTCTTGTAGCCATGAACGTTTCGGCCTACCTCCTTTTCTGTTTTCTCGTGGTTTCCAGTTCTTTATTTGCTTAGGGAGCCGTTCTTTGCCCATTCTCTCAACGTGCCCATACCATTCTAGTTGCCTTCTTTCGACCTCGATGACTATGTCGGTGTTCACTCCCATCATTTCTCTTATTGTTTTGTTTGGTACACGTTCCCATCTAGATTTGCGGGCAGATCTTCTCCAGAAGTCCATTTCGAGCGTCCTAAGTTTGTCTTCGGATTTTTGGTGATTTGCCAAGCTTCACTTCCGTATAGGACAAAGCTCTGTAATATGGTATTAAAGAGACGCTGCTTGTTACCTTTGCTTACATGCTGTGACCAAAGGACAGAATTTAGGCAACCAATGACCTTCTTTCCCTTAACGATCCTGTTTTCGATTTCCGGTTGGGTTCGTCCGCTCTTCGTAATACTTACACCAAGATTAAATGTACTCTTCGCATATGTCGATATTGATATCATTCTCTATTTCTACTCGTGGTGTATTGCCTTTGCCCACATATAGATACTTAGTCTTCCGGTAATTAACTGTTAAGCTCCAATTTTTATATTCTTTAAACAGCTCTAAACCCTCTTAAAAACTAATATATTCAAACAACGCACTTGGTGATTGTAACAAATTGAAATTCGCAAAGTTATTGGCGCTATACATCATTTATAGATGTTAAACATCTGCGAATGGCATTCCATCGGCTGCGACGGCGCGGTGTCCGTTCGATAACCTAACCTAGCCTGAATAATTGATAAATAACTTGCATACATATATGTGTGCATGCGCGCGCCTACTTACCGCCGATTTAATCGCCCGATCCTTCGGCTTTGGGATCTCTTGGCGTGCTGCATAAACGTCGGACGTTGGAAAATTAATAGATCTCATTTTGTTGCGGCGGTGCGCGCATTTGTTTACGAGTACGAAATGTCTGTGCTGCCTGCGTGTGCCACAATAAAGCATCAAACCATCTACGGTCGGCGAATTCAATTAACCATCGCCTCGCCGGCGCTGCGCAGAGCCGGCATCAAAACGTCTAAATCATTTGCATTGGTTTGCATTCGCTTGCAAGGCTCGCGTGTTTTGCGGTCGTCGCACATTAAATTTCACTGAATATATTGCGCGACAGTCGTCTTTTTCGCCCGAAATTGGGTTAGCGCTTAGCGAATGGATGGCATTCCGTTCCGTTGCAATTTTCTTTGAGGTATCTTCGGTCCTCCCCACCGAACTTGCTTTGACGTGTCATTCTGGCAACTGGCCATGTGCCTGCCTTCGAGTTGTAAAGTACCGCAAGCGAATTGGGGTCGGCTTTTCCTGGCGAACGACATAGTTTCATTCCAGGATGGTCCTGGAATGAATTCGCTGTGTCATGAATCATTGATTCAATGGTTATTGAGGAGGAGATCAATAACTTCTTCGTTTTAATTTATTTGGCACCTTTATTAGCATATCGTTTTTATGTTAAAGGGAAAGCCGCAGTGAAGATAACTGTAAAACTTACAACGGGTGGGTCACACTGTGTCCGCTGGGATTTTTATGAAAGTTGGTAGACATGTAGAATAGGCCTAACAACAATGCAGGTTAAAGCGAGACGACGCACTATCCAGGCATTATCCTTTAAAAGGAGTTTGAAAATATGGCTTCAAGTTTATATATCTAGTTGGTAGGGTCTCTGCTTGGAAAGGTGATGGTCGAGGGATCGACGCTCACTTTTTGAAATTTTTTTTTATTCGATTGTTAAATATTTTTAAAATAAATTAGATGCTTTGAATTTACAATTATTATTTATTCGATAGCAATATTTTCACAATATAATGGATGATACATATAAAAACAACCGAAACATATTTTTTTCGTACATCTAGCGCATCCAAAAAATGATGTATTTGTACATTCACTTGGAATTTT
The DNA here is from genome assembly GCA_019419845.2 of Weissflogia rhopalogaster. NCBI lineage: Eukaryota > Metazoa > Arthropoda > Insecta > Coleoptera > Staphylinidae > Weissflogia > Weissflogia rhopalogaster. The sequence goes on from WSZQ02102644.1 coordinate 9,598, forward strand.
CAAATTTTCTTTATTGAAACAAATCTCGTTTACGTTTAAAAATAGTTTTGAAAATAAACCATTATTTAACATATGTTAAATCAAAATATGACGAAAGTTTTAAAAATGATAGACATATAGAAACTGGTTTCGTCAACGTAATTCCACCAAAATGTCACAATGGTTGACATAACGGGGTACTTATGTCAACCATGCGACGTGTATTTCTACCGTCAAGTCAAAAATTTCTTAAAACGTTTTCAAAACAATTTTAAAGTAATTGAAAACAATCGGGAAATATCGTCCAGGGAGGACTGCATAAAAATGCACTCTATCATTCATCATCAATTATCTTCACCCGTATTTGGAGATATGATACGCTACGCATGGTTTGCATCAAAACTATGCCACGAGAGGGATGTATTTTTGAACGTAAGCGAGGTTTGTTTTAACATAGAAAATTGGAAAATTCCATGTGATTTGTACATTCACATCATTTACATTAGATACATCATTTATTAGATGCGCTAGATGTACGAAAAATTTATGTTTCGGTTGTTTTTATGATTTGCATCATCCATTATATTGTGAAAATATTGCTATCGAATAAATAATAATTTTAAATTGAAAGCATCTACTTTATTCTAAAAATATTTAACGATCGAAAAAAAAAAGTTTCAAAAAACGAGCTTCGATTCCTAGACTATCAGCTTCGCAAGCAGCAATATTAACAAATATTAAGCAATATTAACAAAACAATACAATAAGCATATATGCATAAACAATTATAAAATAACTAGACATGTATATTTACCATGATATAATGGCGTCTAATCTGAAAACCCTGCCATATAGGCTCACAATCAGATTTGGATGTGCTTTGCAATGCAAT
>WSZQ02102665.1:0-10468 GCA_019419845.2 Weissflogia rhopalogaster
ATCACACCCTTTCCATCCCTGCACTCCGCTGTCTTGTCACCAGCGTTACCGGAGTTACGGAGTTACCAGAAGAAGTTGTTCCCAGTACAAGGCATTTACTGTGCTTGTGCCTAGATCAGAGTTGATTTGGAATAAGTTAGCGACCTACTCTTCAGAAGTGAAGCTATGGTTTCACATTAAAATTCTGATACCGGGATGGAATCCTCTTAAGGGATGGGTTTTTCAAAAGCCTATACCAGAGGTTCATGCGTTCAGTAATGTCATGAAAGCCCGCAAACATAAATCCATTTGACGGAAATCAAAAATACCATGGGGAACCCCTTTTGCGATGACTCAAAGGGACCCTTCGCCGTTAAAACGTAAAACATGAAAAATTAATTAATTACATTCCTTCACACAATACAGATTCTTAGGTCCTGAGTATACTGGGATATATTCCGTTTTTTCTACCGATCTATTGGATATTGCTATAATTAGTGTCTAAACACAGTAGTTGACAACCTGCGGCTCTTTTGATGAAAGTTGTGGTATTTCAGATACCGAAGTGGGAGGTCCCCTTTGTAGGATTGTAATGTCTATTTTACCTCACCTTAATAGAGGTAGAGCGGATTCCTTTGGGATATAATCACAAAATGTGTGGTTCTTTAATTAAAACCTGAAACGATTTCCAACTCGTAAGGTTTTCGTTCACTATCTTAAAAGATTGTCCTGAAGGTACCATAAATAATTAACAGTAAATAAGCAACATTTAATAAATTCTATAAGGAATCCAGTAATTAGTCATAGATAAAAGTAATCATCGTTGCTTTTTATTAGGGGAATTAGTGGGCGATGAAGTAAGAAATTCAAGACCCCTTTCTTTTGTAGCCCACAAAAAAGCGGTCTTAATTTGGCAAAAGGCAGGCAGCAAACAGTCCTGAAAATACAAATATCGCGTGTGTGGTGTCGGCGGACGGAGAATAAAAGAACAAGCGTACATTCCTCGGCTGGCGAACGGCCTGCATTAATATGCGCTTAGCCCCTTTAAATTCCCGTCGGGCATATTCACGTAATACGCACGTAATTCGTAATAACGTTCCATCATCGTACCTGTTACATATAGCGTTAACTGACGCCGACCGGCGACGAAGTAACGCGAATTAATGAATAAAACTTGTTAAATCATGGCATATCCCAACCACAAATTAGAGCATCCTCTACACATGCATGACTCCTGTCTTTTTTGACACTTGATACAAGTCGAGGTAAAAAATGAGCCTCGTTTAAATACCGCATTTGTTGGTACATCACGTGCGGTTGTCGTGTCAGCGTGGAGCTTTAAAAAATTGTAATTTCCCAACCACCCCCTCATGTCCCACGTTCTGTTCGATTTCGTTGAAAGTTCAAAAGGCGTGTCGGTTACGTAACAGCCGCGCATCAGTAAGTTTAGAAATTTGATTAAACCACTATTAGCGAGGTGAGGGTCGGGCGTATAGACAGTTGATGGCCAAGGTGGCGGCGACGGGGGGCTCTCACCTTGCCGTGGCACTTGCCGAGGAAGTAAGCGCTAAGACGCTCGCAACCACAGGGCCAGGAGGGAAATATGAGTTTCCGCCCATCCAGCGCCTAACGACGGGCTTTGGTGCGGATGCGTCAAAGATCACGTCCTTCGAAAGACCGACGGTGATAGTTCAATTTTCTAAGTGACTAACTTGCCTGCAGGCAACCTAAGCCGATTCCGGTCGTGAAGTATCCGTGCCTGTATCCACCCTGCCGCACTCCAGGTTACTTCCATTGCCACTCGATCTCGATCCCTCCTACCCTCGCAGGGGCTCAGTGGGTCACATTTCGTCGTTCTAATTGTTTGCATAAAACAAAACGCGCTTCGTCCTCCGTCGCCTGCGCAAACTAACGGAATGCGACCGAAAGCGGAAAACCTTTAAGTATTTGAATTTCATCGCTGGCGCGTTTCCGCGAATAGACACACCCGCGCCGAACGGCAGGGTGCTGAGGGGAAATGGGTGGCAGTTCGCGTACCTTTGACTCAACTTCCAGCATGCTAGTTCGCGCGCAAAGTTCACTGAAAGCGAACATTTCAATTTGAATAGACTACAGATAGCGCATCATCTCGTAAGCATTCGAAGCGAAATGGAGCTCTACCGCTCGCCGCCTCCACCGCAGACGAAACCGCGCCGCTAACCGCCAGTCGACGCATAGTTTTCCCATTTCGGTCTCTTCTGCCGAGATCGCTGGGCACCCGCCGCCCACCTCTCGCACACGATGCTTTTTATTATCTACCAGTCCTTCCGTGGGCAAAGGTGAATTATGCTGCAGGCATTCAACAAATCATTTCGATAGTAAGCTAGCGAATGAGAACCGATTGCCCAAGCTTGTGAGATATTGCTATCAATCTCGTATTTAAATGCGTCCGCTCGCAGGGCTTCAAAATTTCGAGTGATAAACGACATGTTAAACCCTCGTCAAGTCCGCGCTACAAACCTATCTATACCCTTCATCGCTGTTTTATTCCGATGCAAACGCCCTCTATTTGAACAAATACTCGCTGTATCCGAGGATAATTAAAACTAGAAGTTTGTTTGGCAGTTGGTCGTGTGAGGAGAACGCTACCCAGTCAGGCAATACCCGACGTATTTCGCTCTTTTCGGTCGTTCCAGCATCAAGGACATGGGCGCACGACAACAAACGTCGAGGTACCAAAAAACGTACCCGAAAATGGCGCTCAAAGAACTATGAAGCATTGACCTACGGCTCGCCTGCAAAATGCAACGTCAACGGCCCACATGGGTTCAAACCAATGTGGGCCGTTGAGCGGCGGTAATCCGCCAAAAACATTGGAGCGTACGCTCACGTCGATCGCGCGCTCAATTTGCTCACGTTGAGGCATAGTTTTAAATATATTTTAGATATATTAAATAATAAGCTATCAACATGAAACAAGAGGTGAAATATTCCTCAACTCTTCTACTTCAGTCTGATATGAATATTATCCCAATCCGTTCATGGTAAGTCAGTCATTTGTGGAGTTTTAAGAGGCACACTTGTTTGAAAACCTCTTTTTCAACTTCAATATTGGTTTTCCACCATTATCCGTTCTCGGGGGTAGTTGTCATTATATCAAAATGTTCCTTATTTGATGTACTTTCATACGGTGTAACCTTGTTCCTGATTATTACACTGGGATTTTCGATTTCGCCGCATTTATAATTGAAACCATGGCTTCATTCGCGCCCGCCACAAACGCGCTCTCGATTTACTCATTTTGAGACATAATTTAAAATATATTTTAAGTATATTAAATATTAAGCTATCAACATGAAACAAGCGGTGAAATATTCCTCAACTCTTCTACTTCAATCTGATATGAATATTAGCCAAATCCGTTCATGGTAAGTCCATCATTTGTGGAGTTTTAAGAGACATACTTTTTTGAAAACCTCGTTTTCACCTTCAATGTTGGTTTTCCACCCTTATCCGCTCTCGGGGGGTAGTTAGCATATATATCAAAATGGTCCTTATTTCATGTTCTTTCATAAGATATTATAATACGGTATACATGTTCCTGATTATTGTATTAGGAATTTCGATTTTGCCGGATATATAATTGAAAATATGGTTTCACATCGGTTTTATACCTTACTAATACAGTTAATAGAGTATTTCTGTCATTCCATATACAAAACAAATTATTAAAGTATTAATAACCAAATATAGCTAGTACAAATTAACACATTATTAAAGTATCAAATATTTAATAGTAACAAGTAAGTAATAATATCTCTTGAATTTCAATAACCGGTGAATGAAACCATGGTTTCAATTATAAATCCGGCGTAATCGAAATTCTCAGTACAATAATCAGGAACATGTTTATACCGAATAAAAGTACATGAAATTAGGAAAATTTTGATACATCTTTCAACTACCCCCGAGAACAGATAAAGACGGAAAATCAACATTGAATTTGAAAACGAGATTTTCAAAGAATTAGGTGTCTTAAAACTCAAAAAATGACTGACTTATCATGAACGGATCGGGATAATATTCATAACAGATAGAAGTAGAAGAGTTGAGGAATATTTCACCGCTGTGTCATGTAGATAACTTAATATTTAATATACTTAAAATATATTTAAAACTATGCCTCAAAATGAGCAAATCGAGTGCGCGCTCATATATTTTTGGCGGATTACCATCGCTTCAAACCACCGTGCGGCCTGTCACGGGCGTTGCAACGCGCTGTGCGCATGTCAGGGGAGCTGAGCGTGATGGCATCGATAGAGAAGGATCACCATCAACATCATCGCACCGCACTCACCCGTCCTGCGACCGGGGGATAGGGTTATTGACTCCCAAAAACTACAGCCGCGCAGCAAAGGAAAATGTGCGCTGCGCTCGTATCAGCAGCCACTGCATTGCCTCGACACATTCCTGCTCACAAAGAGAGGGTTTACGTCATAGCACATACAGTATGTCCTTTATGATCATGTGTGCAAACGCATACGTGCGCACAAGACCGAGAGGAGGGCGTTCGCAAATCAACGACGAATGCTAATTGCGCACTGTGGCTGGTACGCGCCAAACAATTTGCATTTATTATTTAATAAGAAATGCAAATATGTGTGTGGATATGATGTTGGCCCCGAAATGCGCCCGGCCCGCCCTAAGGCCAGCGATTTATGCGCATGTCAAACGCAGTGCCATTCTCATTACGCCATTACTCATCGCAACCGAAGAAAAGCCACTCGCCAGCGTAAGTTTGCTTCTCGAAAGTCACCCGTTTGCCAACAATTTTCGTTGCTTTTGTTTTGTATTGCGATGCTCGGTGGCTTTCGTTATGAGTTCACATCTTGTAAGTACAAGTTTGGCAATTGACTTGGCTTTCATATGCCAGAGTTGAAACAAAAAAAATCTAGACTTTCAAGTTACATCGAAACGGATATCGAATTTGAGTTTATAGTTGAAGAACCATACATAATTCATATTTCTTACTAAAACTGGCTACAAGTTTGGCTAATTAGAATTTAATACTAGGTAATTACTAAGTATTAAATTCTAAGTAACTTCTTAGAATTTAGTTGCCATGATTGAAACGGAGAGGTGCCCTCACGTTGCTACGACGTATTTTAGGTTTTGTAATAAAAGTAATATAAGTACATTATTGGACTTGGTGAAGGGGTTCGGCTCCTTAGGCTACGGGGGTCCCCCTTGAGATATTTTTGAACATGAAGGGAGAGGTTTTCCTTGAGATATTGACGTACATGGCGCATTAAGGCCCCGGGACTATTGCAGGGAGTCACGGCACCTCACGGAAACATTGAGATATTACCAGACATGGCGGTGGGGGATCCTTCTTTCAGACGTTGTGACGAAAATTTTAACCAGCCACAAAAGAACATTACAATTAAACAAACAATTATAAGGAGGTACAGTGTATTTTGTCCATATTCTGTATATATTTGGCCTAAGAGGCAAATTAGTGCATTATTGGACATTGTGAGGGGTCCCTCTTGAGACATATCTGGATATGATGGGGCAAGTCTTCCTTAAGATATTCACGGACCTGTGGGGGCACTATTGAGGCATTACCAGACATTGGTGGTGGGTGGTCCCCTTCGAGACGAGACATTTTCATGAAAATTGAAATTGCCACGAAGTGTCAGAAGCAACAAATAAAAATAATAGGATTCAAACCCCCATCATATGGACTTTTATTTGTATATTGATAACAAAATAATAACTCCCTGCTAAACTATGTAATTTCTCAGTTCTAAACTGTACTTAATAAAATAATTTCATCATTTTTTTTTCTTTTTCTTCGAGCCTTTCAGATTTCGTAACAATGTAATGACATCACAATACGGTTTTAGGAATAAAATAAGCCAGCACGAGCATTTCGGTGCGTCTGATACCTCTGTGAGTATGTATTGCCCATCATATTCTGGTTCTAGTTAGCTATTGAGGGACTAATCACACTTTTTCGGTCATTCAGATCAAGCATTTCTGGGTGTTTCTTATTCCTTCGTAGCATTTGTGGCCCTTCAATTTTTTTTGTGCTAGCTATGGAGGGATTTATCGTACTTAATTAGGATAAAATAAGTCAGTTCGAGCATTTTTGTCGGTTCTACTTCCTCTGAAGTAAGTGTTGATTTCCAGTTTCAGATATTGAGGAACTTGTCACACTTCTTAGGCATAAAAATTATTCACTTCGAGGGGTCTCTTTTGAGATATTTCTGGATATAATGGGGCAAGTTTTCCTTGAGATATTGACGGAAATGGGGGGACACTATTGAGGCATAAACAAATGGGGCGTCCCTTTCGCGCAGAGACGTCATGAAAATTAATATTATCACGAAAGTAAGAAGCAAAAAATAAAAATTAACAGGATTCGAAACCCCGTTATATGGCTTGTATATATTTGTAAATTGATAACAAATTGATATCAAATTTCTGATAAACAATACAATTTCTCAGTTGCCAATCTGTACTTGATAAAAATTACTATTTAAAACAATACATATTCTAAAATAATCACCGAAACATTTTGTATATATTGGACATAAGAGTTAAGATTAGTACATTATTGGACACGATCAGGGGCACCACTCTCCTCCTTCGGGCATGGGATCCCCCTTGCAATATTTCTGAACGTGGCGAACGGGGGAAGTCTACCTTGAGATATTGACGAACATGGGGTGCCCATTTTGGAGCATTACCAGGCAAATGAGTGTGGGGGGCCCCTTCGAGTCATTGCCACGAAACTTTGTAAGGAGTAAAAAAATTAAACAAGATTGAAAACCGCTAGCACTTGTATGTATTCATATACTTTTTTTGATTTTGCCGAGCATCGACCGCTATTCAATTCTTTTTCAATGTAATTTGTCATATATTCATATACTGATAATAAAATAATAAATTCTTGATAAACAAAGTATTTTTTCAATAGCTTAAGGAACATTGAGCTAAAAAATGAGATAATAAAGAATAACTATTTAAAATGATAGATATATTAAAATAACCAGCCATTAAATATATTGCAATATAAATGTAATTGAACGCAAGACAAAGTTGTAGAGGTTCACTCTATGCAACCAAGACAACGCGCAGTTTGAAAGTGCATGAAAGCTCTCTGAAGCTCGAAAATGCATTAACACGCGCCTGGACCAAATCATATAAGCCTCCGCGTTGCAAAAATGCTTCTAATGTCTAATTAGCTCCAATTACCTTGTCACCGTTAAGCAAATGCGAATGCAGAGGTCTGTCATTGCTCTCAATGCTGCTGTCGCGATGAACGACGCCATCGTAGTTCATGCAATTCCGTCGTCGCTTATACCTCTTCCAGAGAATCCTGCGGACAGAAAAAATCGAGATAGTGCCAGGTACTATTACGTGGGCATCCATGAAAACAACATGACAATATCAAAAAAGCGCGGGAAAGTGTAGTAAGGGCGTACAGGAGTTTCGATTTGCAATTTTCGCAGGACCAACAACTGGTGCCGCGTATGCATGCATCTTGGGCGTTCGTCGGAAAATGATCCCCGCATTCCGATGCGTTTCGCGCGCAATTTCATCCAACAAGTCGACGACGGCATTTTCTCGAAGCGATAAATAACCGCACGCGTGCACGTGCCACCCTCGGTCGCGGCAAACGAGAGCAAGGATGTTTGCCAACGTCGAACGATGTGTCCCGCTTTTTGTTTTCGATGCACAAGTGCGCCGAGGGGGGCGGTGCGGTGGCTCGAGGGCGGTAGTTAGGTATTGCGCAATTCGGCCTCATCACGCGCTGAGTAATTCAAAATTCAAATCAATACAATCGATATCCTGCGCAATCTGCGATGTGAGATGGGTTATGCAAATTGGCGGTAATCGTGCCACCGGAAATGAAAGATAACCCAAGGATGGGAGTTGATTAAATCCGTTTGGCTAATCAACCACACATTTGCGACGATATCTCTCTGGTTTTGAGTATTAACTACTTTTTGTTTCTAATTGTATAATCACAGTATAGGAATCCAACTTTGAAGAACAAATGATTAGAATTAATGCAACACTTCCTTTATAATTGTAACATTCACCCTCTGAATTGGAATCAGTAGGAAAGAAAACCTATCAGAATCACTGATTAATTTAAGAAGAACTGAAAATTGTAAATTTATGGAACAAAAAGTTTAAGATTTTATTGTTATCATTATATCAGGAAATCACTTGGCCAAGGGTAAGAATAACTCTCTGGGACAGTGGTTTTTAAGGAGGGTCTCCTAGCGCAGAGGAATCTAAAGTTTTTTCTAGCATCGCTAGCACTTTTTTGGCATAAAAATATTTTCTTCGGGTCTTTGAGATTTCGTGATAATGTAATGTTACCATAATACATGTGTCAGTTTTCCAAGGTCGCATGTTTTGTCGTTCAATTGCTTGGTTCAGCTATTGAGGGTCCTATCGCAAGGTTTTAGAAATCAAATAAGCCACCGCGAACATTTAGGTGCTTTTGATTCCTCTGAGACTATGTATTGTCCTTTACTTTCTTGTTCTGGCTAGTTATTGAGGGACTTATCACACTTTTTATGTATGAAAATCATCAAAATCGAACATTTCTGAGTGTTTATGATTCCTGCGAAGCATCAATTTTCTTCTAGCTATGGAGAGACTTATCGGATTTATTTAGACATAAAATAAGTCAATTCGAGCATTTTTGCCGATTCAGATTCCTCTGAAGTAAGTGTTGATTTCCAGTTTCAGATAATGACGGACTAGCCGCACTTCCTTAGGCATAAATATCATTCAGTTCGAGCTACTTTTGGTATTTCTGATTCATTCGAAACTTGTGTTGTTGTTCAATTACTTGCTTCAGCTATTAAGGGACGTACGCCAACTCAAGCATGTTTTGTGGTTCAGTTTCAACTGAAGCATGTGTATTATCTTTTAATTTCTTGGTGTAGCTCCCAGTTTGAAAATCTCTGTCTTAGGGGACACCGAAGTGGTTTCTTTGGAGACCACAGAAACAATATTTATTTATTCATATTGTTAGTCTCAATCGGGAAGGGAGTTATAATCAGGTCAGTCAAAAATGTCAAGGTAGGAAATCGGATGATAAATAACGCACATAACATGTGCTTCTAGAGGCTCCTCCAAAGATTCTCGAAAAACCCCAGGGAACTAGGCAACTCAACATGGCATTGATAATACACCAGGAAGGTGCATACTAGTACAGCAACAACATAGGGAACAACCGGTATCTTGTAGAGGAAGTCAGAAAAATCGCCAATGGAGCGTGACAAATATCTGGAGCCTTAAACGCAATAAAATAGAACAACAATTAAGTAACCCCCGAATCAAGTGCGCATTTATTTAAGAGCAATCCTAACAGACGCGTATAAAACAAGAGTGGATTCACAAATATCAAAAAAAATATCCTGGTCCTCGGAAATGCAGATATTGAGGGCAATAAAAAGATGCATGAGTAAGGAACTTAACAGCAACGACATTGGTCAAATGAGCAATGATAGATATGCCCCAATGGAAATGACCACTGGGGAGGCTCCTTGAACGGTAGGCTGAGACTTGTGGAACTCCCCGGTGCAAGAGGTAAAGAAACAGGCAGTTGCCAGGAAGAAGATAGAGAGATTACAACTGGAAATCAAATGATAGAGGAAGAGTAACACTCTAGGATTGTGGTTTTCAAAGGGGGGTCCCGTAGGCTACCCTGAAGTAGTTTCCTTTGATAGGACCACAAAAAGAATTTTTATTTATTCATATTGTCAGCGTCAATCGGGATTATAACCCCCCATCAGATCAGCCAAAATGTCAAGGCAAGATATCGGATGGGAAACACCGCCTATAATATGCGTTTCTCTGATAACATACTACTGATGATACAACCTGAAAAGGACCTCCACAGACTCCTCCATAGATCCTTGAAAAGCCCCAAGCAACTGAATATGGAAGTGTCAACTGTCAACTTAGAAAACAAAATGCACGATCATCAGAGAGACGGAAATGCGGATATTAAGGTCAATAAAAGGATGAACACTGGGAGACTAAATTAGAAGCCGCACCACCAAAGAGGAAGTAGAAGACCATGAAGGAACCACAATGAAAAAATTGCACCAATTCTCATGGCAAAATGAACAATGAGAGATAGAGATTACATCTGGAAATCAATTGGTGTTGAGTTGGTTGCGTAGGGTGTATGACGCTTGTAGCGCGCAGTAACTTAAATTTGTTTACAACGTTGCTTGATAACATTGCACCCCCAATGTCATCGCGCAAGTAACAAGGGGAGGGGGCGCTGCGCCACCATAAGAGCGGTACACGCCGGATTCTGCCTATTTTCCTCTGGTGAGTTGTCGAGTATACTAGTGCTTTCCTCTTGTTATTGTGTGTCCCTTGTACCTTTCTAATAAAGACTTTGTGCTGCTTTACATCGTGAATTTTGAACTTTTACGTCTGAGGTGAGCTTTGAGTGTTTTACTCA
>WSZQ02102698.1:0-10446 GCA_019419845.2 Weissflogia rhopalogaster
CCACTTCAGTAAATAAAATTTAATACAGTGAAATCTGCAGTATACGAAAACTTCTGTATAGATTGTTTTTGAATACTTTACAAACCAGCTAATCCCACGAGATCCTATCGTAAAAGCTAACGTAAATTAACCAAAATTAATTAACCGAATACCCGGTAATTATTTAACATTGGCACTAAATTACACAAAAACATCGACCTTAAAATGTTTACATGAGACATATTGCTTAGAATCTGCAAGGTAAGCTTATTTATATTATCACTTACATAATATCGTATATTTTCTAATGCAGTGGTGTCTCATATTAAACTATCAATATTTTTACTGAACATTTAGTGAATAAATTTGGAAATTTTAATACATAATTACATGTAAATGTTGAAAGTAAACGCTTAATTCGAGAATAAATTCCCAGCATTTCATGAGTTGCATCTTCGTATTTTCATAAACTGCGTATCAACCAGCAATCTATTAGCAACACATGCGCATTTTTCTGTGGCGCAACGGGTTCGTACTTTCGGCTTACACCATTTTGAGTCTAATTAGCATCTCGGGCTTATATTTTACGCTGGCTTTTTCGGCAGGTTGATGACCCAAGGTCCCGAATCTCGACGGGCGCAGCTAAAAATGAATTCTTTAGTAATTATTTATTTAAGATCAGGGTTAAGGATTATGGTGATTAGATTGACACTTCTGAGAAAACTCTTCTTTTACCGACTGCCGGACTGTGCTCTAGAACGGCGGATGATGCAGTGTCGGGCATTTGGCACTGCAGTGACGTTGATAGCTTAACTTGTTCGTTACTCTGCTTTACTTAGCGACTGTTCAGTTACTAATTATATTGAAAACGAATCAAATTTAGCTCTATTTAACATCAGAAGTCGATGGTCGATACACTAAAAAAATTGTGTGAAATGATAATTTGAAGTAATCATATTTGATCTATTTAATGTTGAATTTAATTAACTTGAGAAATGTTTAGTTTATTAGGTAAATTTTATGTATATTAAGCCTTCTAGCTTTTAAGCTAAGCCTTGACTGGGCAATGTATTTAAAAGGTGATAGATTCTTCCTTCGAGGCGATTCATTTTAAATTGATTAATCAGTTAAGGGTATCCTCTGAACCCATGCGCGCTGTCGCGTAACCGTGTAGAACACGACATTAGCCCAAAGGAAACGATTCGATCGTATTTCTCCGCCTGAAGTATTTTATATTAGCGAAAAGTTGACCCGAATAAGATCTAATAACACACTAACTTTATTTCATTGACACATCACAATTATAGAAAGTGCCGTGAACTTTTGCTTACTATCCCATGGTGCTGAATCGCTTAATCAATCATGCATACAAGCATTGATTACACAGAACGCGACTTGTCGTCCGCATTGTATTGCACTTACGGCAAATTGCTGACTCGTCAGCGCCAAAGACAGCATTTTACCATAAGTGCAATGCAACGACTACGCCAAGTCGCGTTCAGGCCAATATTCTTTGAAGAGCGGACAAAAAAAGCCATACAAAATTCCCAAAAATATGATTCTTAATCGTTGGTACAACGAATACCAAGAACGCGACACACGCTCAGTAATTGTAAGCCTTTGAAGAGTGGGAGAATAGTTTGTCCGGACTCTGTCCAATAGAATACTTGGAGTGACATGAGAGCATGGCTGACCAACTGGAACCGTTATCGTTAGCCTATGAAACAATTTGTGGCTCCGTTCAGAAAATTACTTTATATGACCAAGGATTACATTAAATAGAATGATATTCTTGTTTTCAAATTATTTATTCTTAGTATAGATTTTAATCGCGAAATACTTTGGCTTCTCACGATCAAGGTAGAATTCGATTGTAAATTGGCAGAAAGGAAAGGCCACGATAACCACAGAGTTTCAAGCTGGGAAACTTAGAAAAAGATGCAAAGTAAAACTTCACTGGTCTACATGTCAAAAGTATTTTCGAAGCATATGCGCACTATGTAACGTTTGGTTAATAACTGAATTTTCATTTGCAGTAATCCTAAAACCAAATTATAAAAGCTATCCCGAACAAAGGAAATATTCAACATCTGTATTTTTATCATGTTACAAGTTTTTATCCGCAATATCGCTTTCAGCCACATCAGTTTCCTGCCAGTCGACATCAAAGCTAGCTGCAAATGATTCTTTGTAATTTATAAACGAATGAACTTATTCCGTGTACCTCCTCGTTTTTTTTATTAATGGAACATAATATGACTGAGCAAGGGTTTCTAGTTCGAATATATACGAACCTTAAAACTGCAGGTTTTGGTGCAAAAATTTAGGAAATTAACCTTAATATAAAAAAAACCCAAAACCTAAGCGACATTTTTCAGTTTTCAACAGTCGAAATCCGGACTTTAGAAAAGTTCTAGTTTTCAGTATCAATAATGAATAAACAACCGCATAAGCATCCTTCTTTGTTCTTTAGAACTTAATATCCTCTAGAATGGATATACATCTGAACAAATAATTAATTTTCAATATAGTGTTATCAGTATATATCTTACGAAGTATTCCATAACAAAACTTCCAATAATGTTGTAAAGTTGTTTTTGAATTGATTATAAAATGATTAACATTTCGAAAATGTCAAATTAGGGCTCGCTCAAAGTAATACAGATAATGGTGAGGCGGTAGCGTCGAGCTACCGGAGAGTTGGCGAGGAAAACTTCGCGTCGGAAAAGCGTCAACTTTGCAACGACTCCCCGAACGGAATCAGAGTGCCTACTCGACTTTTGTGTACCTTCGCATTGTACTCGCCCTTTCGAAAGCGAGTCAGCCATTTACTAATACATTTCAGGCGCATAGCACGAACTTCGAATAAGGAATAAGGAATGTGTGGAAAGTTGATTCAAGCTGCACATATTTTAATGATTTCTAAGTGCTTTATAAACTCTCTTTGAAATAACTTGCTGAAAAGCTTTATTATGTATATTTTCTTCGTATAATTCTTGCATAAATCATATATTTAATCATACGCAAACAATCATTAGGCATGTCAAAATGGAGTTTTGAAAGTATGAATGAAAGAATTGAATGATGCTATCAATTATTGTAATTCTCATTGACAGATTTCGCTGGGTCCAATCGCAATTTTTTTCCAGGGAATCATGGAATCGAATTATGTCATTTCATATGATGACTTTGATATCTTGCGTATCACGGAATGATTATTTGTTAGTGAATAGACAATTTTGTTTTCAGTTAAACATACATTTTTATCTATTGTTTATTCAAGTTCATAAATAATTTATTTCAATTTTGGCTTTTCTTTAATTCTTCAATTATTATTATTCCTTATTCTTGGGTGTATTACTATTGTCACGAAATGTCGGCAGTCCGTTTTCGTAGCGCGATGAAAGCACTAGGACCAACAAAGTGTGAATGCGATGTTAAAAATAGGGCGAAGCGTGTATTGGGTAGATAGCCGTAGTTCGTAACTCGGTGGACACGCTAGGTCCTCATGCAGTACTCTTAGACATACAGAAATCAGAAAAAGTAAGGAGCGACAACTACCGATTGTCTGTGTTGTTAAGTAAGAGGAGATGAAGCTCATTCTTAGTTTGGATATAAACTTTTTTTTAAATTTTCAGTAACTTAAAAGTTCGTAATCGGTGGCCACCGCCCACGGACTTCATTCGTTGTAGAAGCACCACTTCCTTGACAGCATTCTCCACCTATTCCGACAAGGAGAGGGTGTTCCCGCAACATAATTGACACTCTGTGCCGCGTCGGCGCGGCCCCGTTCGCAACAGGTATACAGGTTGTGACATTAGGAGAGCTTTTCTTCATACTGAATTGACTTTACTCTTGGCTCGCTTGGCTTGAATGATAAGACGCTTGACAAAATTCCGCGACTAAACCAGTGATAATAACCATTGTGATTGCGTAGCTCCCCATTCCGGTGAGAACGTGCGTCACATTTATCCCGCGATTTACCCCTGCCAATGCAATTACGAAGCAAGCGTGGAATAATCAAATGTTCGCGTACTCACAATCAGCTCTGAGCAGTATAAAGACGAATGAGAAATCAGAGATTTTTTTTCTGATTGTAGGCCGGATATAGCTGATTTGGCAAAGCAAGTTTTACGATAAATGTTACTACATATTAGATGCATAGGAAATGGATGCGCGTACTTCTAATTATTAAATCCTGAATGACTCTCGAGTATTTTCACTATTGACTAACAATCATATAACTACGAAATGAACAAACTGCTTCCTAGTGGATAAGTTTTACTAAGTTTCCGACTAACTTCCCCGACTTCTGGAGGGAACTAAGTTTTCACGTCGCAGCTTCCTGCATGAAGAAGAATCCAATTCAGCTTTTACGTTAACAGATGCGTTGTTTTGCTGTTCCTAAGACTCGTATGCTTTCAATTCCTTCATTCATCTGAACTTTACTCGTGGTATCAATAATTCCAACCATATGTAAATCAGTTTCATGTCTTCGATTTTAACTGTGACCCTTTGATAACACATCTAATCATTAACTAACAAGTCACTTATATAAACATTTCAGCTTTGTACTCATCTCTTATACCTATTCTTATCTTTATCTATCAGAAGGTAGCACCAAATTCAACACTTATATGCAAAATTTATAGGAAGAACACAACCTAGTGCAAATTATGGGCCTTTAACAGATGATCCTTTGCACATCCTAATGAAATGAGATAATATTTCGCAAAAAAATTGCTTTTTGGATTTTTATAGAAAATTATGGAAAAAAGTCGCAGCATTCGATGCAATAACAATGCTAGTAATAGACCATACATGAAATTGTCTACATAATATTTTAAAACATCACAACTTCTTCTTATGGTAACTTAATTACTATTGCTCACACTTGCGACATTATTTGTTAATGCGATAAGTTAAAATTACGCTAAAGTATTTGCCTATTTTTCTCGTAAAGCATGTCTTTTTCTTGTTTCAAATTACGAAATCATTGGTGTACCTTAATAAAATTCAATGAAAACTGAAAGTAACGTAGATTATTTAACATAAAATCGGTTATCATATGTTGTATTAATATGTAACAAATATATTCCAGCTTATTTTAGTTTTAAGAAATGTAACTTGAAATTGGCCTGCCACTCTAGCTTTCCATCTGAAAGTGTACGAAATTATATTGAAAATAATTAAATAGAGCTAACAAAGCTAATAGAGCAAACAAAAAAAAATGGGAAAATTCATTGCAACATTTCATAAGCGCGATAATACGCAAAATTACAAAAGAAAAATTTAAAAATGAATTCAATCATTCAATGCCAGCTGCTGTACGAAATACGTGGCAATGATGCTTTTAGATTTTTGTAAAAAAATCATCAAATGTCGTCGTGTTTTATTAAAACCATGAAGCGAAGAGTTCGGCAATCCTCATGTGTATTTATTGTTATTTATTTATTGACACAAAACGCAGATAGAATTCGATGTAAATACTAGAAACATACTAATCACTATATTTTCTACTGATTGTGAATGTCAAAGAAATAATTATTTTATTACGTTCATTGCACTCAAGTCATTTCCATTTAATAAGTTATATTGAATTAGTTTGATAAAGACAGGTTTTAGAGTTAAAGTTAGGCTCAGGAAGTTGCCTAGTTTTTTCGTAGAACTTTTTCCAGTTTCAAATTTGGAAATTGTTAAATCAAATGATTTAATGAAAACCTATAATTTTACGTTATTCCGCAATGTTATAAAGAGATCAAATGTTTTTAAAACTTTTTCGTCGGAAATTTAAAGACAAATTCAATTCTTTGAAGTGGTGGTCAGGCCAAGAACGTGTTTGCTCCTTATGTACTTAATCATCAAGAAATGATCAGAATTATAGGTCGTAATATACCCGTTGCTTGTATTGTCGCGTAAGGGAAGAAGACGAAGCTCATATGGGGTTTGGATATGGAGAAAACTTCGAAATCGGTGGCTACCGATCATGAATATCCCTCCTCGCAGTACTACCATTTCCTTCACAACATCCTCCACCTACTCGAACAAAGGGAGGGAAATATTCTTTTCTTGCCCACCGTTATATTCGGGTACACCCTGTGCACTATCTCTCCCTCTCACCCTCGTACAGACCGTGTTGCTAAGCACAAACCAACAAAATATGGGAAAATACAATGCAACATTTTTGAGGCACGTTATTCCGGAATGTTACAAAAGAGGTCAAATGTTTTTTAAATCTTTTTCATAGGAAATTTAAAGGCAAAGTAAATCCTTGCCGACTACGAAGTGAGTGGTTATGATGTTTTTGGCTTCTTGTAGAATTTATATAAACGATGAAGCAAAAGATGAAGCCTTTCGTAAATTTATTAAAATGTGTAAATTTGATATATAAATATATTATTGGCATATTCATTTTCTTTCAGGTTTGTAGGACAATCATACATCTGACAAAGATTCAAAGAATCACCCACAGAGACACAAAAGAAATTGTTATAAGAGTTAACAAATCATTTCTTTGCAAGGTCCCGGGTTTGATTCTCGGTGGGATTGATTAGTAAAATGAAATATTCTTGTTCTCAAAAGTACATTGAAAAAGAATTGAATAGAACTAATGATGAAACTAGTCGATGCTCGGTAAAAGCAACCAAAAAATCATTTTCTTCCACTGGAAATCAATTTCTATGAAATTCTAAAATTCATTATTATTGATGGATGATGGATATAATAACAAAACTATAAAAAACTATAAATTTAAAGTAAATGAATGTTATTTACCATAAATTTAATTTAAATCTGATTTGTCGATATCTGTGCATAAACTATTGAAATGTATCAAGCTATAAGTTTCAATGCGGAGAATAGAGAATTGATGATGCATATAATACACTAAACTCTAAACTAACTACATCAATGTTAGCAAGATGCATTCAATATTCTATTTGATATGGCCTGATATTACATGTTCAAACCAACGAGACACTGATATTGAATAATTCACATTCGATTTGATTGAGCATGTCGCATTTAGTCCTCATTTTCTGTAGGCGTATAGACGAATACGCGTTTGATTTTCGCAATTATTAGATTACGGCGGTGAAAGCCATCCTGGTTTCCATTTACAACGTTTATGCATGACTATCCAACATTGAATGGAATACCTTACATTTCATATATTCTATCTATTATTCCCGTAAAATGTAACAATTTCAACATTTTAACCAACATTTTATAAACTTTACTCGAATTCGAATTATTCAAATAACAACACGCTTGCTAATACGGCAAATATTCACCATTTAAATGATTCATTGTTAAATAAAATTTAAGCATAATTAATATTAATTAAAACCAACATGGAAAATTTGAACAGGAAGATATATTTGCCCCAGGATATGGAAAGATATCGCGTGTGTGTGATGCAAACAATTTGCGCAAAATTTGTTTGACTTTGTCATGAAGCGGTCGGCAACTCCTGTATAATTAATGCAAATTGAAGCAAATTAATGTAAAGTTCGCATCCCCAAACCGCACGAAAGGCCCGAAGTATGATCCTGATCATGGCATGTTTCCGACCCGAATTTATGTTAACCCCAAAGTTGACTAGAAAACTCTTTGAAATATATAAATCTTTATTTTTTTTGTAATGCTATGAATTTAAAGCGGAATTAATTTAAATTAATTGGTAATTTTTTGTCATTTAACTAGGTTTGTGAAAATAAATTTAGAATTTTGAGAAAATTATTTTGACTTAAATAATTAGACCAAATTTGATATATTGCCACAGTATCCCCAAGATCCCCAAAATTCTATAGTGTTCTATGTTTGTATCCTATCTAAACATTGACTTTATAGATTGGACTTTGCAATGTTGCAGAATTGCAATAACAATAGCTGCCGACGCACCATAAGTTGAGGCACCTATGTCAGGCTGACCCACTCATGAGCGAAGGAACTAATTGTATTGTCATGTTTACAATTGTGGAAATAAAGACAAGCCGGCGTTAAATAGTTTATTATTAAATAGAAGGTAAGCACTAGAATAATCAGAGTTGATATAGAGACGAATGAGAGTAGAGGTTGTCAAAAAGTATACAGAGTAATGTATCTGAATAGTGTTGTGTGCGAGATTATTTTTCACATTATTGTAATATTTGTGATATAAATGGTTTTAAGTTTCAATTATCGTGTGAATTTTGATTGAATGTTTATCATATTCGAGTGTTCAGAGTTTTTACAGCTGAACTAAAGATAAGTATCGTTATCATATGTATGTTTAAAATAGATGTCTGCTTTTGTATATTCATACTAGGGCAAGAAATTAGGAGTTTGATGGAATCATAAGACATCGAGGTAATATTTAGTTTAGAGTTGTTTTTAAGAAAATTTATTCAAGTTAGTTATCTCCTTCAACGGTTTTTTTTGTATCTAGGTGAAACTCTTCAAGTTAATGCATCGATGCCAGATGCGCACGAGTTGTAGTTCGTCGCCCCATCCCCATGTGTAGAATTGTGTAGAGTAGGCATTTTTGTAAGTTTGTTTTGGCTTATGGAAATATATTCAGTCTTGGTTATAACTTGGTAGACTGTTTAACTCCCTCGTTAAGTTATCCCAATCAAATGGTTGCTTTTCTAAGTTGTGAAACTTAGAAATAAATCATCCGGACTCCAATCCACATCAATAGTATGTCACATAAGGTATGTGTATACGAAACAAGTGGTTAAAGGGCCATCACAATATAATAAACCATTGTTAGCGCCTTTAATAGATCCCGAGGTTTGCCGCGATAAGAAAACCGCACTAAGCATCCCATGAACCAATGGAAATAAGTAATTAATCCTCCAAAAATGTTACATATTTTAATTTTCACTAAAAAATTGCTTTGTAATTTATTAAATAATACTGGGATGTAGATAAAAGAAATAAAATAAGCTTCAAATTCAATTTCTATGGTAAATGTATGAAACTTTAACTGAACAGTATTTTCCTTTCTTTCGTCTATTATTTTCTGTCAATTGTCGACTTAATTGTCGACTATATGACAAATATTCATAATTCATAATAATATTTCATGTTTCGTTCGGAGAAAATTCTCCATAGAAATTTATTTAAAAAAAGTAATTAAATAAAATACGATTCGTCAACAAAAACTAAGGTTGACTTCAGAAGTTGTTGTTGCCGACAGCAAAATATAGACAAAACTAGCTCGTATTTGAAGGAAAAAAAAACGTGATAATCAAAACGATGGTGACAAATCTTCTGAGTGCAATAGTTTTCCAAGGCTGTGTAACTTGCAATAATTAACAAATCATTATGGCCTTAGAAGTTAAATCGACATGGATACGGTGACTACACATTCCTTCAGGAACCTTACTGGAAAATGAATTTAAAACTTCTCTGAACTATAGGAAGCTAATAGAAATAAAGCTGAAATAATTAAATGTAAACATCCAATGTCAGTTAAGATAGAATCTTCATTAATAAAACTAAAAATCAGTGTATTTTCCTGTAAATAAATGTAAATGAATCTCATTAACATCAAAAGGGCTAAATTGGAGTTCAATGGTAAGTGTACCTCATGTTTCGTTACATCGTAAGGTAACACTAAACCCACTGGAAAACCAATATAAACGGTTATATAGAACTAGATATTATATAATCTAGAGGTAAACATCAATAAAAATGTGACTTATTCATAATTCACGTAGAACATGATAATTGCATATTGTACAATGAGCATGGGATGGTACCCGTTTCTTCAAGAAAATGAGGAATTGCTGTTACTCATTCGTGTTATTAAGAGGGGCATTTCATACGAGTCGTACACTATACTTTTTTCTTCGGCTATTATGTATGAAAATAATAATTTCTTAATCAAGACGATAAAGAAATGTGTACATGGTACCACACGAGTAAAAATTGAAACTTGACATTTGCAAAATCAAATAATATTTGACTATACAATTTCCAGTTATTTCTCCAAGATTTCGTTTTATAGAAATCGTTGAAAATCACTTACTTCATCGAGGATTTATATGAAAATATTTATGTCCAGAGACTGCTAAAAAGCTATACACACGTTTGTAGTAGATAACTTGAAATAATTGGTGTTTCTAGTTAGTGGAGAGTCAGGAGAATTTGAATTACATTGAAAACGTTCCTTGCATCTTAATCCGAAACTATATAGGACAATAAATACAATAGGGCCAAATGGTATAGTAAAAGTTGTCCAACAAATTGTAAAACTACATAAAGATGGACGATATAAAATGTGGGTACTTAAAGTAAAGATGGATAAGGTAAATATTAGGATTAGGCAATCAAAAAAAGAGTATTATACGAAACAAATTGAAATATTCTTCTAAATATACTTATTATCTAAATTATCTAAATATGCTAATTTTCCAAAACATGAATATGTCAATTATGGGATATATCTGTTTATCGGTTGTATAACGTTTGACGCCTTCC
>WSZQ02102709.1:0-10443 GCA_019419845.2 Weissflogia rhopalogaster
ATTAAAAATTCATGTTCATTCAAAACTGCCGCTAAAATGTTCAATATGCAGAATCGGTTGGTGCTTTAAATGTTTCAGTAGCACAAACTAGTGCGTACTTATGTGTTATTTCTGTGTTATTTATTGTTATATTATTATTTGCTAAATATATAATTCGAAAACAAAAAGTTCGCAGGCAAAATTCGAACCCGCGAACCACGGACCAGTAATCACGTAAGCGACGTAGCTGAACGCGCTGTTAAACCAATATAAACTATGATCTATTTATGGCAAACTATGAAAATTATTTTGGAGCAAACGGCTCAAAACGGCATAAAATCCCGTTAACACACGTTATTTCTATATATGGACTACACGTACAAAAAGTTTCATTCAATTTGGTGGAGGACAATTGGAACACTCCCCTTGTTAGATCTTATTTTTTCATATGTTTGTGCTTTTTATCCAAGAAATAATAAAATAAAATGTTATTAACAGTAGATTTATCAACAGATTCATCAGAGACATTTCAGTTATTTGCTTAATTATACCGAACATCGACTACTGCGGTAGCTAATGACCAATTCAATATTTTTTCAATATAATTAGTTATTGTAGAAATACTATTGATTAGAAAGACCGTGATCATATCAGTGAGTAACCTGTCTGGGCATACATAAATTTAATTGTTAAACTTACCGTATGTATACGAAACTTCATGTTATTCAGTTTTACTTGATAAATGAAATATCCGACTATAATCCCTATGAAATATGGCGGTGCACGAGTGTACGATTGGGTATAGTATTTATTCATATAATTTGGAGCTCCTTCCGGATTATCGAACCTTAAAACAGGGCATTTTAGTTAATGTAATCGTACAAAATTTGAATATTAACTATACTCCAAAAGAAGGCTATTACTATCGAATAGTTTATATTCCCAAGCAATACCGAAACCTGCTAAAGTTGATGTTATAGCTGCCAACAGAGCAAACAGGATTGTTTTCTTCGGCCAGCGTTTTATTGGGACTAGAAATAAGGGCGATATCAGGAAAAGTTGCATGTCACATGATAAATACCAACTCTGCGAGATACACTACAAAATAAACAAATAAATAATCAAAAAATATTCATTTCATTTAGAATATACTAACTGTTTTGCCAGGATTGGCGAAATTTTGTATATACAGTAAAGTACTCCACCAATATTCGGTGCAATATTTTATTGCATGAACATCAATTATATGCCAATAAGGACCACTACCGAAATGTTTTAGTATTGTCAGATGCACTACCAGAACTGCTGCTAACGCTGGCGTCAACCTGCAATATCAAATCCCACGAAGAGAATTAAAACAGACACAAATTGGAAATTGGAAAAGACAATTTGCAGAAGAAAAATTTACTGAATAAATCAAATAAAGAATAATGGTTAATGGAATAAAATAGAAGTTAATGGAGAATGTATACCAATGTTGATAATTATTTTTTTCTTAATAATGATCTTAAAAATGATTCATGCAACTTTTTCTCGAAGTAATGTTTGTCAATCAAATTAACAACAAAAAATCACGAAAACCACCCAAGTGATGAAATTGAAGTTATTCGTGGTGATTGTATTCGTAATTATCACCTTTCCTTTCCATTTCAGACTCACTGGTTAACTCCTACCACGCGGCTTGTGAAACTTCATCCATTTGGTTTTTCCTTATTCACTATCAGATCTCCCTTATCCATAAACCGTTCACACCTTTCTGTAAGCGTGGGCTGTCCACTGCAACCACACCTTATTCTTTCCAATCACCACACCTCCTTCCTAATCCATTCTTAGCACGGTTTCTAGCTCACTAACATACAGATTGAACAGATTGAACAGGTCACTCAGCGGACACCTCTGCCTCACCCCCCATTCCGATCCTGAACGGCTCCGCTAAATACGATATCTAATTGTAAGTGGGTAATACAATCGCGCAATTTAAACGCATTCCTGTACCTTCTTATACAGTTGCATTCTGTGTAATCGACACGACAGCGCTTGGCAATTTATCGCATGCTCTAGATTTGAAGGAAGTTTAAAAGAAAAAGAGGTATAATTACCTTAAATATCGATGAAAATAAAATAAACCAATATTAAAGCAATGTTTATTTTTAGACGTCTTCAAGAAAACGTACACCATAACTATTCCACTCATCAGCAGGAAGGAGTCGACTGCAACTGTACTTCCTCGAATTGCCATTGTCCATACATTATCAAAAAACTATAAAAATAAAAAAATAGCCCACAAAATATCAAAAATATCAAAAAATCAATAGATTGTCAGTAATTTCACCCCACATTAGTTTAAACTAAAATTAAACTAGTGTTAAGTTAAAAATAATTCAAGCATAGGAAAAATGTGCTACTGAGGAAGGAACCTGTATATGGGTGTTATTGACCTACAAAAAGCTTTTGATATGGTACTCAGGGAAAAACTGTGGGACATATTGAAAACAAAAGAAATAAGTAACCGCATATTAAGAATAATATGTGGAGTTTAGGAAGAGACAGTCGAGCGATAAGACGGTGTCCATAAAAGGTAGGAAGTGGATGGAAGGAATGAGGGCCGGGGGTTGGGACGTCCTTAATGGGTGTGTAGAAGGAGATTGGCAAGGTATGTACACATTCTGTGGTGGGCAAGGGCAGTCAGTTATTGATCTGGTAGCAACTAAGGGGGTGGACGGGGTTGAAAGGGATTAAGATGATGGTGGAGGTTGCAGAGGGATCGGATCATTTCCCTCTGGAGTTGGTGATCGACAGGTGCGACGGGTGGAGTGGTATAGGTGTGAGTCGTTGGAACATATGGAGGAAAAATTGAGAGGATATATTAAATTGAAAAAGAAAAGTACAAGGCAGGCGGAGGGGCAGTGGTTCGGTGAGAAGTGTAGGGAGAAACGAACGGACTAAAGGCAGAGATATTAGATATGTTGTCGGAGGAAGGAAGGGTGGTGCTGTTGAAGGAAATAAACGGAGTAGGCAGCGGGAAGAGAGATGTTCCGGCATCGTGGGAGACTGGAATCATGGTACCTGTATACAAGGGAGGCGACAGATCAGACCCAAGGAGCTATCGGGGCATTACCATCATGGACCCTGTATTCAAGTTATCGGCGACAATGATAGCAGCAAATCTAAGGGATGAGTGTGAGGGCGAATATATACATGAAACTCACAATCAGTCCTTTATTGCTTAAACCATTTATAAGCTAATTTTGAAATTGGGCTAATTGTATTACGATTCACACTTCAAAAATAATATTTTCGACTTAAATTCTCACAGCAAATTCCATATTCATAAAAAATGTAAAAACATTGATTAATTTATTCAAATGCAAATCATGAAATATCTCGAAATAAAATACATACAAAATATATAACCCTCTTCATAATTATGTATTCGAAAGCCGTGGAATTCTATATAACCATTAAACAAACAAAAAACTTACATACCTCTAAAAATTTATTTGAATCCGTTACCGGCATCATTGCCATATTGCTGAAAGAATGGCCGAGGACCACCCACATCATACTTATGAAACGAATACCAGAGAGACACTCCATCTGATCGGAACTCTGTTTAATTGCGAATAATTTTTGACCATTTGTTACAACTGAGAAGGCTATCAAAATTGGATGTGGAGCTTCTGAAAATAATGTCACTTAAGAACATTTCATAAGCAAGGGGATATCACTAACTTTTCTTCAGCTGCCGTAGATATCCATCGTATAAAGATGATAACAACATCAACAATCCAATTATACTAAAACAAACACTACAAATCCTGTTTAGATCCTGTTACGAATTGTAATAATGTGTGTCAAGTCAACTCACATTACGGCAACATCGCCGGAATCTATTTCCGGATCCTGATTTGAAGAATGACACCGTTCCTCTTGAAATATAAATGGATAACCATGTGCTTTCAATATCTCATTTATTTCATTCGCATGACATACGTCTGGAATACATATAGCCCAAGTATAGTCCTTAAAATTACATAGAAAAATTATTATATATTAATATTAGTTTTATAATTTTGCAGCTGTTTAAGGGTGAAGATACACCTGGCAAGGTAATCACGTGATTTTTAGTTCATAAAGTTTGTTGTTTTAATGTTTCAAATAAAACTTCCTGCAAATGATGGGATTATAACTGAATAAGTTGATTGCATTGATTTATTCATCAACAAATGTTCAAACTCGTTTTTCCTAAAGCCATGTTTTTCTAATTCGTAACGAAAAATCTCGAAAAGCACTCAACTGAGATTTTTTATTGACCGTTTTTGATTTTTGAACATAAAAAGTTAATCTTTGTTTGAAAATCGCTATGTTAAATTCAAACACTCACCATTTTGTCAGGAATCAATATTTTCCAAAAGGGCTCTGACTAAAATTTGATTATAGTTGAATGAACTATCACAATCGTAAAGCACTGTCGTGTAAGAGGTTTGAATTTAATTTACTTTACCTGACGATGTACCTGATGAAATTTACCAAAACCTCAGAAATCGCCTGTTAATTAACAAACCATTGAAAATATCGATCTTTCAATATGTTTAAACGCATTTTTCCCGAAAATATGCCGTTTGACTGCATCTAAACATCTTCCTCTCAAATATTTTAGCAATTGTTTGCCAAAACTTCAGATATCGCTTGTTAATTACCGAACCGTTGCAGCTATAGATCTCTCAATCTCTTTAAACGCAAGTTTTCACGAATATATAACCTTTAAGCACATCTATACACGTTTCTCTCAAATATTTTAGAGAATATCTGCCAAAATTTCAGAAATCGCATGTTAATTTCCGAACCATTGCAGCTATCGATCTTTCAATGTATTTAAATGCATTTTTCACGAAAATATGTCTAAACACGTTTTTCTCAAAATTTTTTTTAGAGAATATTTGCAAAAATTTCAGAAATTACGTGTTAAATTCCGAACCGTTGCATCTATCGATCTTTCAGAATGTTGAAACATTTTATTTATGAAAATATGTCGTGTAAGCAGATCTGAACATGTTTTTCTTACATATTTTA
Source organism: Weissflogia rhopalogaster (assembly GCA_019419845.2). Classification (NCBI taxonomy): domain Eukaryota; kingdom Metazoa; phylum Arthropoda; class Insecta; order Coleoptera; family Staphylinidae; genus Weissflogia; species Weissflogia rhopalogaster. The sequence goes on from WSZQ02102709.1 coordinate 5,053, forward strand.
GCGAATATTTGCCAAAACTGCAGAAATCGCGTGTTAATTCCGGAATCGTTGCAGGTATCGATTGAAGTATGTAGTACAACGAGCAAAAAATGCTAGTCATTTTTCAAGTTTGACAAATTACGCCTGCGTCTGGTCTAAAGTTTTATCACCTTTATATCATATCCCTTCATTTATTATTTTTTCTAATACTTTCATTATTGTACTTATTTACGTTATGCCTCTACGGTTTGTTGCTCCAGTTCTACATTTTTTTTTAGGTTGAATAGTCGTTTTGATGCTACATCACCCTATTTTTAATTCTATTTTATCATGTTTGGGTTTTTTCCCTCATGGATTGCTTCTTTTATTTCATCTACGTTACTATATCTTCTTCTGTACACAATTGTTCTGAATTGTCTTCGTTGTTTGTGTATTTATCCATTTCTGTCGAATCACGTTTTGTTTTGTCAATAGTAGTAGTTGTTTTTATTTTAATATGTGTTACCTTGTATTTTCTGACTTCTCTGAAATTTTGATAATGTTAAAAACAGTATTGTGTTTCCTTTGACATTTTATCTATTATCAGTTTCTATTACTTTGCTTCTTTTTTGGCTTTAATTACTTCGCCTCTTGCAAGAATTCTTTTTTTTTCTGTTTATCTCATATTCTTCCGTTCTTCTGATTTTTAAATAGTTGTACCATGCTGATTTTTTTTTCTTGAACTACTCTTTATACTTTCACCATCTCGTTTCTTTTTTCTTCCTGTTTCAATGTATGCCACATATCATATTTGCTGTATTTATTATGCATTCTTTATAATGTTTTCTTTTTCTACCAGTACTGTTATGAACAGCGGTAGATAATATATGCCATTACATAACCGCTGTGAAATTAGTAAAAAATTCCAACTACAAATTACTGGTAAAATTGCAAAAAAACATTTTTAATTATTAAGATGTCATACGAAGCACCTTAATGAGTTCTATATTTTGGTACAAGTTTCAATGCATTATCTCTTTATTTAACTCTTTCTCCTATTTGCCCCGATTCGATCGTGAATTTTTTTTCATCATATTCCTCTCTGAATTTGTAACAACTTCTGTTGGAACATCTTGAGGTACCCTCATCTAGTTTCGGAGAAAATCGAGTAAATATGTCCTCTTACAAGTTTCATACTTTAATCGTCGTTAAATAATATAAATTTAAAAAATGGAGCGAATCAATTGGTAATATTTAAAATATTATAATAATTGATAATTAATAAAATTTATCTAGATGCAGAAAGCAATAAATTTACTGACAAACCCTAAAATTCGAATGTTTGACATAGATGAAGTGGAACTTAAGCAGCGGGGTGTCGTATTCTCGAGGAGTCGGTGCCTGTGCATGTATGTGTGTGTGTGTTTGTGTGTACGTGGGTGTGTGCGTGGGTGTGTCAAGTGTTTCACCGCTTCGTCGGTATGGACAGAATGCAAAATTTATATAAATTGAGATCATTGTAAAGAAGAATTTCAATTAAAACTACAAATTACTGGTAAAATTACAAAAAAAATACAAATTTTTGATGATGCCATACGAAGCACCTTAATGAGTTCTAAATTTTGGTACAAGTTTCAATGCATTATCTCTTAATTTAACTCTTTCTCCTATTTGCACCGATTCGATCGTGAATTTTTTTTCATCAGCATATTCCTCTCGGAATTTGTAACAACTTTTGTTTGAACATCTTGAGGCACTCTCTTCCAGTTTCGGAAAAAAATCAAACTTCACACGTCCGTTTAGGGTATTTGCACCGAGTCAAAAAAATGGGTCTCGCAAAATTTGTACTAATTTGGGTCATATAAACAACATGTGTAACGATTTTTTTCTTATGGAAATCTCTAACAAAATTCTTTTCTGGGATTTTTTACTAACTTCACAGCGGTCTTTATATGATCAAAATCAACAACAGGAAAGTGCATTTTTCACGAAAATAAGTATTTGAGCAAATCTAGACGATACCTGATGATGACGAAGTATATATTGTACGTAAGAATAAATTCTGTAAAATATATTATACAATTGTAATCTGTGATTGTGATAGTTAATCGAATATTTATAGTATTGATGTAAGTATATTTTTCTCTTAAAATAAATTTTGTCTAATCGTCACTTGTTACCGATTTACTGTAATTTTTATATTTTAAATTAAAAAAAGAAAAGTTAAATATTCCCGAAAGCATATACTTTAAGCTAAAAACTCGATCCGATATTCCGTGAAAAATATCACAAAAGATACATTTTCCTTGCTGCGTGTATATTATCCCTTAAGAGAAAATGTGTTTTTGTTTAATTACCGTTTGTAAAATAGCCCCAAGACAATATTTTCCATTAAGAACAACATCTTGAGCGGTTTTATCAAAGGGAATATGCTTTATGGACTGACATTGTTCATATACGCCCAAATTGTAGCTATTTCCAGCTAGGATGCCGGATTGTAATTTCGAGGAAGCATCGAACACTTAAATTAACAAGTAAAAGGGTGACTTCAAAAATCAGAAATTCAGGATATTTGAAGTAACATCAAATAGTAATATTATATTGATATATCATACTTGATATTGCCCATAAATCATAATCCACAGTTAATCCAATTTTATAAGCTTCCAAGGCCTTAGCACACTCAGTTGAAATTACTTCACCATTTTTATTTTGAAATATAAGGGATGGCGTTAAGTTGGCCAGAGTTTTCATAAAGAAAAGATCTTGGTCTTCGATTGAGTTATATTTCCGATGTGATGACACTGAACTGCAGAAAACACTTATAATTAGAAATGGAATGGTTGTGTATAAATTAAATGTGTTTTTAAGAAACATGATATTGAAAACACTCCTTGTCTTCTCCACGTGGATACCTTTACTGAAATAGATATTAAAAGATATTGTCCAATTTTGTTATCAACACAGTTTATCTTTAAAATGGAAGTGTATCTGTAATCTCCCTTTTCCCACTTTTGTGGTTTATTTAATGATGAATCAAGGTTGTTTAAATTGAAGAAACAATAAAGCGATAGATATGATAATTTAAATGATAACACATTGACAAGCTTTATTGTATTTACTCAGGAAATAAAATGGGTATTATTTTGGTAAAGCAATATATAGTTTCTTTTCTATTCCTGTTGAATAATGTGCACATTTCATTATTGTTTTGATAAATTATTATTATTATCTCACATAATTGTCCCAGAAAAATTATAGTGTAACATTCGCGTGGAATGCCCTTTACTCATTCGTACTAGGCGCCGTTCACACCGGCAACTTTGGCTTCGGGTTTCTATGTCTAAGATAGTTAGTGTTGTTAGTTTGCTCAAAGCCAGGGTAATTAAACTGGTCGAGCTTCGCAAACTTTTACAAGCGTTGTGGAGATAACGGACCTTCCCAACGAAAAGTAGGTAAGATGAAATGGAGAAAAAACAAAAAAAACCGACATGAACATGTGTAGAAGTCATGAATCCATCAACGGTATAGACAAGGACGAAACAATCTCGCTCGATAATGTCGACACATCACTGATATTTGCACATTTATTTTCATTTTAATAATTGCCCTCTATAAATGATAGTTTTTGAAACGACTAGTCCGGGTTTTCTTTTAGGTCAGGCATTAGATGCGCGAATTCACCGAACTGTTGCCATGATTCATTTACATTACAGATTCGCTCACGTTTTCTTATTGTTTTTCATTTTAAATAACTGTTCTCCGGAAACACTAATTTTGTTACCAGACTCATTCTAATGTTATGAAAAACAATCAAAAAAAAATAATTTCACCAGACCACAATCTGGTGAAATAGGAGTATGTGTGCGAGAGTGGCGAGGTATGAAGAGAAATTGGTGCAAATGGAGAATGAAAGGCTTGTGAAAAATATGGGGCAGTGGTGCGTGAGCAGAGGGTCTAGTATCTGGGCGGTTCGGAGAAGGAGGGCCTACGAAGCGGTGGGGCTTTCCGATGTGGCGATCCGGGTTATATGGACGGAGAGGCTCTGTGGAAGAACTCGTGCGGAGAATAGGAAGGGAAGTGGAAGAACAGGAGAGGCAAAGTAGAGTTAGCAGCAGGACATATAGCCCGACATTTCAGAAGGTCCAGATAATCGTCCGAAGACCTGGCAGGGGAATGTGTTGAGGTGAAGGTGGAATGGGCTTCGAAGGAGGGTAGGAGAGGAAGACGAGTAGAAGTGTGGTTGGAAGAGTCAGAGAAGGAGTTGGTGTCAATCACCACATTGGTAAATGTAAGAAGGAGGAGGAGAGCCGTATGAGAAGTGACTCGTGGATATTGCTGTGATATTGCTGGGGTTGCTGTTATTATTTGTATGTATATTAAATTGTTTATTATTTTTCTGCTTATTGTATTGTTATCATTTAATTTAAGAATTGTGATTAAGGTGCAAGATCTTACAATTAATTCTAGCGACTCCGTGGTTTGAACCCAGGACCTTTTGTGTTGCAACGCTTGACGAATAATTTTGATTCGGTTAATACATCCGAATCATATATGGTTGGGGAATAATGTAACCATCACAATGACAATTTCGAAGTTCAATTCCTACTTTCCTACAAGTATGGTATACTTCATTATGTTCTTGTCCTCGTCTGAAGCCGTTTATTCGAGCAATACGTTTTATTTTCTTAGTTTTTAATTAGTCTACTTAGACACCATAATTAATCCATTGCAATTTCCATCTATTTCCCCTAATTACAATAATTAAAATTCCCAGCATCACGCTCCGCCACTACTCATCTCTAAGTCTACTCTATTTTTTCCCAACCATTTTTTTACCGGTAGTCATGTAACCCGGCCGTCTCCCCTACTATCTGCAATGCCTGATACCCTGATTATATGAAATGCTTCGAATTTGCTGCTGTCCCCATCTTCAGGCCTCTTATTCTTGCCATTACCAACTCGCCATCGTGGCATAAGCGTCGCACAGCCACATCAGAGAGCCCCAATGATTCAAACATTCGCCTGCTCCATATTCTCCATGGATTCTCACCTCCGCTTTCCCTCCTCATCTATACCGTTTTCACCAATCTACATTCGCACTAGTCACTCCTCATATTTAACCACCTGTTGGGAACCGTTGGCTTTCTTAGAAAATAAGAATATTTTTGCCATTATGGTTTATGTTTTCGATGGCAAATACCGATTTATTAGGGTCTCGACAATCTCGAAAATTTCTGTTAATATTGGAGGCACTTGGCAGATAACTGTGGGTATTGAGAACGGCGAGGCAAGTTTGCCTATTTAGTCTGGCATGAAAGAACTTCTGAACTGTTTAGTCTGTACCACATGTTTGTCACGTTTTTTGTAAGCCCTGAGTCGTCAAGTGGTTAATAAAGAGAACATAGAGGCACAAGACGCTCTTGGGGTAGG
>WSZQ02102764.1:0-52090 GCA_019419845.2 Weissflogia rhopalogaster
TATTTTTTTTTTTTTTAATGCACTATTAGTAATTAGGAGATTTTTAAATTGATTTCGATCATATTCTGCATGTTCATATTTTTATATTAGAAACCTATTTAATTTCTCATGGATTTATTTTTCTTTATGTAGATTGATGAAGAGTTTAAAGGCTTTAAACACGTCCGTAGTTTGATGTTATCCAAGTTGCAAGCTGCTTTTAAGTTAGTTTTGTCCGACGTCGCGGATTTTACCTTTGCAGATGCCAATCAGAAGCGAGTCGTTCAGGTATAATTCCTTTTATTTTCTTTTCGTTTTTATTAAGTTTTATTTAAGACATCGAATCGGATGATTCGTATCTCTAGGAGATAATAAGTTTAGTTTAGAAATGTTTAAAAACGTACCATAATCATCAGTTATGTTTAATACCCTCATTTCCATTGGTTTTGAGAACTTTGGTTGTAACATTCGTAAACGAAAGTAGATTGTTATCAATTGGCTCATTCAGGCGATGCATCGAGACGTCGATATTGTATTGAACCATCGCCAGCAACTTTCTTTTTTTTTCTCCGCAGGATTTGGTCAACAAAAGTGAAACTTACTCGCTGTCGGACACGGAGTCGGATTATCTGGTTGATTTACTTAACGGCATTCAGGGCAAGAAGTTGCTTGAAGATCTCGTCAATCAACACGTGAGTTCAGTCGCATTATTTTTTTACAATAATTCCTCATTGACGCACACGTTGAAATTATCAACAAATAATTAATAATAATCAACATGTGATAAAATTGAAATTTGTCTTCGTTGTTAATTTGCTTAATTGATTGTGATATGAAATAGCGGAAAGAACTCGCCGAACTTCAAGTTGAATTGGAGCGTCGCGTTGTCGCACTCACCGAGCGTCGTTACGCCGTCGAGAAACTGGACAAAAAACTCGTCGGTCTCGTCGACGAACAAATCGAACTTGGTATACCCGCCAAGGAGGAAAATCTACAGCATTTGCGCGAGACGCTCGCGTCGCGTACGGCGCAACAGATGCAAGAAATTGAACAACGCAAGCAAGCGTAAGTGCTCCTCGTATTTATCATCGTTTTTTCTTTGTTGGAAACGATATATTGTTTCACGACAATACTGTTTCGTATTAAGTATCGTAAACAACAACTCGTCGCACGCTCATGTTTCAGGCTAACGTTGAATTTAAAACGTATCAATTCCGTTCAGAGTCCAGGATCCTTGGACACGAACTACACGAGCAGCGTGGAACACGGCACCCTGAGTAGTAGTGAAACGTATCATACGGCGACGAGTGCGTGTTCAACGAATATGTTTACCACCGAGGAAGTGGAGATGGAGAAAGTGATGAGCGATAGTGGTGTGGAATTACGACCGGCGTCACGACCACCCTACGAGAGTGATTTGTCGAGCAATGAGGATTCGCGCGGGGTGAGCGGTGCCAGTGATACACAATCGAGCAGCAGTGTGGAGAATCGTAGTCCTGTGATACGGAAGAGGAAGAAGGACAAAGACGTGCTGAGGAGTTTGGCGCAACGTGTGTCGGCGCAGAAACAGTTGATTATCAAGAGTTTGGATTCGCAGTGTTCGAAAACATATCTTGATGCACAAATTGCGGTATGCTACTTTTTTTTACCATTTTATGGACGATTTTTGGTATAGCAAAATATTCAACTGTTTCTTTTTCTTTTAGATTCTACAAGATTTGCAAAAACAATATATGGCTGTTAAAGTGGGTTCGCCATCGATTCTCTCGCCGGCCGCTGAACATCCTCTCCAGGATTTGGACACGCCAAGTCCGATTCGACCACTGTACGCCGGCTCCACGTCGGCGTTATATTCACCGCCATTGCCTGTAAGTAAACTGTGAGTGGGTGGGTATTTGTGAGAGTGTATGAATATATGTGTGTTTCAGGCCTAATTATTTTTTCAAAATCAATAGATAATGTGATTTCAAAGTTTCAGCATTGTCAACTATCACCATACAGTTCCTTATACAGATCGATGCCGTCGATATCGTCGGAGGTGGTAGACGCCGAGTCGATAGTCACGATCGGCACGTACTGTCTGCGTGGGACCGGCTCACAAACGCACTACGAGTACGAGGTGCGCGTGCACGCCGCCGACGAACGCTGGTGCGTGCTGCGTCGCTACCGCCGTTTTCGCGACCTCCACATCGCGATGAAGGCGCGCTACGGCGAGAAGGTTGCGACGATCGCATTCCCGTCGCGCCAACTGTTTGCCAACACCGAGGCGGTGGCGCAGTCGCGCAAGAAACAACTCGAGCTATACCTCAAGCGGTTGATCGACGTCTGCCGCACGCTGCCCAATTGCTGCCTGGCGTACGGCGGCCCGATTACGCGTGCCGCCCTCCTGGACTTTTCGCCCTTCTTCCGAAAGGGCTTGTTCGAAAACGGGAAGTACGGGACCAGTTAGCACCAGTTGTTTCCGGCGCACCTATCCTGCGCACTTTTCTTGTTATGTTAGAACGTTCGAGTGGGTTTCGGTCCGGGGTATGCTCGCAAATAGTTTTCAGTTTTTTTATGATTTTTTTTTTAATATGGAGTATTCTAGAGGGTTGACTTAATGAAAGTTGCCAAAATTCGTCATTTTCACTCGACAAATTCTCAAGAAACTGGGCAGAATTAATTTCAAAATTGTCTTCCAGTATCAGAATACTCCATATAACTAGAAAATAACCGCAAAAGCATCGAGTCTTTATCAAAACTATGAGTATTATTATAAGTAACAAGTCGATCTTATTGCAGATCGAGTCAGGTTTTGCTAAGTTCATATTAATACCTTACATTCACACTAATCGTATGAAACTAACTTATTACAGATGTGTAACGTTGTTATTGACACGTCTCTCAAACGCGAAGACGTCTTATGAATGCTTGAATCGTTTAAAACGGCAAAGTGAAGTTACCAAAAATATGCAAAGTATTGCGATCGTAGTTCACCGTGTTCACTTCACGGCCTACGCTTATCCATTGATCACATTCGCTAATAATCGCTAGATGAAATTTCTTAGCCAGATGATATTTTCCTCGAATCTGCTAAATCAATATATTTTTGCAATAATTAGCGTAAATTGTTGTAAAATGTTAGGTTGTTTTCACTAGATGAAAATCATGATGATAGTCGGTTGAATACATTAGGCAACTTACATTTTCATGTGTTGCAAATGTGAACAAGTTCAACAGATTAAAATTGATGTTGTGTAATGGATACAAACGTATCGGTATAACCATATTTTTATTATTTAAAATTGGACTAATTACTCTGCTTTGAAAGCAATTCTGATCCTTGTGATACTACTATGACTTATTGTTAAACCATTTTTCGATGTCAAATGTGATTGATTTCCACAAACATGTTTATTGACTTACAATTAGAAAAAGAATCTAAGTTAATGATTTACTTAATTATTTTTTATGAGGCGCATTAAATGTTTGAAATATGAAATCGAAAAGTTTATACATATGTAATAATTGAAAATAAAAAATTATAAGTTTATCATTTTCTCAAAAGGTTGTAGCTTGTATTATAAAATTTGTTTTACTTAATTTATTCGATACAATATATATTTCTGTAAAGGCCAAATCAAATAAACACATCCCTTGGTGATATCCTGGCACGAAGCGCACCGATATTGCGTGTATGCCACAACATTCCACCGTAAACAACCCCCCGAAATTCGCAGCAGGGTCATAATAACCCAGATATCCCTAATTTGATGACGTAAAACACATGTCTCGCTCAGACCATAAGTAATAAATATGTTTGCGGTGGTTTTGCAGGCATAGTTTGTGTTTTGTTGTGGTTGCGCGTGTTTGTATCCTGTAGTTGCATGTGCAATCCGCCGTCGGTTCATTGTAACAATTGTATTTCTGACATTTTCAGACACTATCAGACGTTTAAATATTTTTATGACAACGTGTATCTCTGCATAAAACGGAGGTTGTATAATGGCTGGAAGTCAGTGGTCTGGTCGTGGCGTCGAAGAGTACTATCAGAAATTTATCGAGTTACAGGAACGTTTACGAAAAAGGTGAATGTTGTATGCAATTTGTTCGAGTGACCTAATGAAAATGTGGCATGTGTTTGTAGTGAAGAGGAGCGTTTACAACTCGAGTTGAAGTTTAATAATATGATACAAGTTACTCAGGAAGAGTAAGTCCAAATCAGTCACTCCTATTATTATTTTTTCTTAATCCAACTTGTTGAGTTTTCTTTTTGCCAGTTCCTTAATTAGCAAACATGTTTTTTTAGAGAACAATTATACTGCAAACGTCTAAAATCGCAGTACAGAAAGTTTATGGACGAAAATCGCAAGAGACAGGAACGAAACGAGCATATTCTACGAATGTTGGAACATATTGAAAATCGAGCAGCCATGTTTGAAGCGAAATCGAAGCGATTTAGACTGCTGAGAAATCAGTACCAAACGTTTCTGCAACGAATTGAACACGAGAGAAACTTGAAGGGCATAGAAGAACGTAGGGAGACGAATGTAAAAGGCTCAGGCGTAACCTTGAACGAATTTATCGACTATCAAGCAACGAAACCAGTGCGAATCACTGAAAATGCGACACGCTATGACCTTGGAAATGCGGATCAATTGTATGATATACACAAGCATTTTACAAAGCCGTCTAATGAGGAAACCGAGATGGCTGAGGACATAATGCGCACGATTCACGCGAGGTATGTTCGACGAAATGCTCCAGGATCATTGGTTAAGAACATGGAAATGGTGAAGGAAGTTCAAAGATATGCTGCTAAGAGGGTTACTGTGGAAGATGATACTGATGAGTCATCCACGGAGGGTACTAAAATTGGTAATGGTGATTTAATTCCGAAAAATGGATATTTAACGAAGGAAAAAGAAGAGGAAAGAGGAATTGTAAATTCTTCTAATGAAATGAAAAATGATTTAGAATTAGACAAAATGAATTTCGAACATGGACTACAACAATCTAATTTAAACAGCGATAAGAAAATCGTTAAAATTAACAACGGTGAAGAATCAGTGAATAAAGTTGATAACTATCAAAATTCCTTGAAAGTTGGCAATGAACATAAAGATGGTAAGGAAATTCAACCTGTCGTAAAGCAAATTGGAGAAATAAAGGTGGATTTGCCCGATAACTCTGTTAAGAACAATGAATATAATATTAGATATCCTATTAACACTGTATTGACAGGTACAGATATTTCAGAAAATTCTAAAAGCCTTGAATATGTTGACGAAAATCAAGTCAAGCCTATTCATGCCAATAAAAGTGATTGTAAAGACCTCCAGGAAACAGATCAAGAAATTGTAAAACTACAGAATATTGGAAGGCTGAAAGCGCTTGAGGTAGATCCAGAGATACTTTCTAAGAATGTGAATGAAAGTGAAAACATTGAAATGATGGAAAATTCAGCTGAGGAGGCACTTAAGCAAGGAGTACAATATTTAAATGAAGAAAATATAGACATAAATCCACAAATTCTAGAACCAACAAGTCAACAATTGAATTTCAACAATTCTAACAATGAGGATGCTAATGTTCTGTTTGAAGAAAGAGGAGAAATTACTACAACAACCGTTGAAGTTCCCCTTGAAGAGGAGGGGCTTCTTGAAAGGCAACTTCAAGTAGACACCATTATCAATAGTAATCAAAATGAAGAAAATGTTAATTATAACGAATTAGGCGAACCTATTCAATACGATGAGAATGATCAGCAAGTATATTACGATGAAAATGGCAAGGAAGTAGTATACGACACCAATTCCCAAGATTACAATTACAATAATCAACAATATGATGAAACTGGCCAACCGATTGCCTACGATGCAAATTACCAAAACTACCAGTATGATGAAAATGGACAGATTGTTGATTACGCAAATCAACATATTGCTCAAGAGGATGGGAATATCTATTATGATGAAAATAGCCAAGCCATGGAATATAATCAAGAAGAAGTTACTAATTTTGCAAATGCAGTAATTCCTGAAGGAAATGGATATGAACAAAGTGGCGCAGATCAACTACAAGTAACAGAATCCAATTATGAGGCAACTGAGGTCGTAGTGAGTGTAGGGGAAATAGAACAAAAACCTCAGGCGAAATTAGCAGAAAATAGTTTGGCTAGTGACAGCTCAAAGATGGCGCAATTGAACGTTCATGAGGGCGGAAAGGAAGTTAATATTGTAGAAAATGTTGCACAAAGTAGTAATGCAAATGTTATGGAACTTTTAGATACAGAATCTGAGAGTAGCCTTAATCAACAAGGTGTTAAGCAGACGAATGAAAGTGATTTCGATTTTAGTTCGACAAGTGATGCGAAATAAATAATGTCAATATACATAAATTCATAAGTTTTAATCAAGCAATTTTATTTTAGTCTCAAATTTCTCACAAAATATGCTCTTTCAGATGGTACCATACGCTGTTACATTCACTTGTATATTGGCGAAATTTGCGAAATTCGATTTGGCCAATCCAAGTAATTGAAAATTATTCTTAAAGTTACATTACCTTGAAATTTATTTGGGCAACTTTTATGAGACTATTTTTACTTTCACTGCAGACATGTGGCACACTAGTCATTTTTAGAAAATTTCACAATAGAGTCACCAAATTGGTTTTCTGGTGAAATGTGTCAGTTGAGTTGCATATGGTGTTATCATGAATGTCAATAAATTTAACATAAATGGGAAGGTGAGGATTTATTCAGATCATTTACGTATTATACTAAATATTGCTAGCTATTCCTCTATTTTACAATACATTGATTTAAATACTATATATGCGATTCATACGTATGACATTTTTAACCTTCAAAACACCTTCGAAATGATGAAATGTCAAATAAATATTAGTAAGGGCTCTATATAATCTATATGTTCTGTGCGTAAACCAATCATCACAATTGCTGGATTGCAAGTTGAGAATATGTGAATAGGATCCTTGGTCCGCCGCAGTGGGAATAATACTTCGTTATTGTGCTCATGCTGTAAGTAATGTGCCATCGTGCAGGATGTCGAAGAAAGGCACAATCGAAGTGTTCCAAACAAAGATATCGCGCAACGACCGCTTCGCGCAGATGTCCCACCAGGAAAAGCTGATCGAGCAGAAAAAGCGCGAGATTCAGGCTAAGCTGGAGCAAAGACGGACAACGGGCAAAGACTCGGACAGTACGAAAATAACGCATAAAACATTAACCATCCACAAAAGGTAGGAGTTTACCATTTGTACGAATATGCATAAGATTTACATAATTTGTTTCAGTCACACAAAAACTGTTGATAAGGCTTTCGCTGATAAGCAGGCGTTCAATTTCAACACGTTCTCGAATGATGGTAGCTTCCTCAATCAGTTCAAGCAATTGAAGGAGAAGAAACTGGATCACAAGATAAAGTTCAGCAGTAAACAAGGAAGTGAACGGTTAGTTTACTTTGTTTTAACCATTGTTGTGTTTATATAGAGAGGAGTTGTTGAGATAGAAGAGTTAATTGGATTGATTCAGTATGTAAAATCCAGGACCCAGACAGTCTAAACACTATTTTAGTTCTGTAAGTTAAATAAGAAACTCTGGGAATCTTATATATCAAAAATATAACTTCACTTTCAAAATTGTGCAAACCATGCTTGTCTAAACTAAACAACAAACATTTTATTTTTACAGGGACTGTGAGCGAAATGAAAGAAATAAAAAGTGGAAAAAAGATAATTCCTCATCGCCACCATCAAAGGAACTAAATCGAGGCACAAATTTGAACGTGAAACTAAAACAATCCCGTTTTGCCGTCGAAAAAGTGCTGCCTTCAGTCGAGCCCAAGTTAATAAATCCGAACTACAATTTTCTGAATCAACCCCGTTTGCAAACGCAACAACCTTTTGAGCCGGCTGGCGTTACGGCACAGGATGTCACCGGGCAGCCGCTGCTCAAAAATCTAGTCACGCCGCCGCCACCGCCCCCCCCACACGTACCAATCATGTTGAGTGTGCCACCACCGCAGCTACAGCTTATGGCGCCTGAGTTGGCGGTAGAGATGTGTCCACCGTCGACGGTCATCACCACCGTTGCACTGCCCGCCTCCGAAACGACAATGATCACCGTGCCGCCGCCATGCCTCCCGCCGCCGTCGATGGAGTTGACGAATATTCCACCGCCAAATTCGCTTCAAATTCACAACATCCCTCAGCCGGAGCCGATTAACACGCTGACAATCCCGCCGCCGGCGCCGTTGCAGGTGCAGAACATTCCACCGCCGTCACCTATTCAATTGAACGAGATTCCCAATCCGAAACCGTTGGATCTGTTGAATATACCCACGCCCAACGAGGAGCCGAACGCGGATTTTATCAAAAACGTGCCACCACCGAACAAGTCCGTCCCACCACCCACGCACCCACTTGCCGTACCACCAGGCGACACAGGTCAGGTACTGCCGACGTGTATCCCACCACCAAACATTATGCCGCCCACTTCGATGCCACCGCCGCCCACGACGGCAACAAGTTTGAATTTGCTCGTTGCACACGTGCCTCCCGTGCAGCAGGTACAGCTACAACAAATACCGCCGGCGACGATTCCGTCGCTGATGACCCAACCGATTATGCCGCTGCCACCGACTGCGTCGGCGACAATGGGTATCGTGCCACCGCCTCAAATTAACGTCCCTCCGCCGACATTGATGCAACCAGCACAGATGCAAATACCACCGCCGATCTATAATCCACCGACGATCATCCCCGTGAATGTGCCACCGCCCCAGATCGGAATCCAGAAGGATATGAATATTCCAGGTAAACATTTTTAGTATAATATTAAGTTAAGTTGGTAAAACTTAAAAAAATGGAATAGACGTCATTCGGTCATTCGTTGTCAGGTTTGTATTGTAAGGTATTTCATGTAAAGAATGCAGTAGAAAATAACTGCAGGGCGGGCAAATACGAAAGTATTTGGTGTGGTTCCTTTCTAGGTACCGCCTGGATCACCGACGCACAGTGATATTCAACATTTTATTGTATACTATGATATGATTAGACGTGCCAACATTTTATTTGAAGTTTATAAAGTGTTGACACGTTGTTTTAGTTTTGGTTAGGTTTGCATTGATTTGCTTAATATACTGATTTGGTAGGTGGCGTGATTATTAATACATTTTTCCAAAATTCTAACGAAAAACCAGCATGTACATTTCAGAAATTCACATTGATAATTGTTCGGGTCTGTTATGATAGTTGATTATTGCTCTTTTTTGTTTGTAATCAAGTACAGTAGATCTTTAATAATTTTTCTTTTAAGTTAGACATATGCCTTTAACTGAAAATTTGGTTTAAAATTTAATTTCTGAATTATACTCCGCCTAAATTTTGCTCGGATTCAGTAGTTTTAACTACTGAATATTAGGAGGATGGTTGTTGCATATGTTCCATGAGCTTCTTTTCATTTTTATTTGTGTTTATTTTATCGATGAACAGTGCAACTAGCCAAATTTGATGCTTATCGGCAAAAAACGCGTTGTCCAAGGATATATCAGAAAAAAAATACTTAAGAGATGAGAGAAAAATGAATTTCTATTTAACAGCTAAAGAGCTTCAAAAAAGATTGTATAAAGGATTTGTGAAAGGTCTGCTTGCCAACAATTCGATATACAAACAAGTTGTTGACGTTTTAAAAATAATTTGTACTATCTTAGGATCTACTGTACTGAAAATGATTTATTCGATTTTATATAAAAATGTTACTTGATGATCGATGCGACATTGAACTGTGCATGTTGCAGGGTTAATTTCTGCGAATGATGTGGCATTAATTGCTCCGTTCTGAAACGAACGAAGACAATATTGCACAGTCTATCATATCTAACAGACAGTATGTTGGGCAAATCGAATGCCAAGCCGTAGCCGCCTTTTGTCTGATGACGCTCGCAGGTTGAACACGCTTAGTGACGGTTTTGTGAAGTGTTTCCCTCAGGTTGTGCAGGCGATTACGAGGCGATGGCGTCCCTGGGACGCATGGTGGCGCAGTGTGGACCAGGCATCGAGGACGTCGTCCGCCAGCGCAAAATTCAAGATCCCAGTCTGTGGTATGCAGGCCTAGTACTCCTACACTTCCGCCGACGGCGGCTCTCGCGGGCCGTCCGTTATATATATATTTATTTCTCAAATATCTCTCTCTAATCTCTTTCACACACACTCTCTCTCTCTCTCTCTGTCTGTGTCTCATGCATCTATCAGTTGCTCTCAAAAAGTCACCAACGTAAAAGTTCAGAAACGAGATTAAAAGAAGAAAGTTAGTTATTCGCAAACACAAGTGATAGATGGGCAGCCGGGGGCGGCTAACAAATAAACGCGCATCACGCTTCGAATGTGGAACACGAACTACCTTGCCGCACACGCAATCATGCGGTAAAAATTGAATGTTGACAGTAATTGGGGTTGGTTTTCGAGGGAATTACCGCATTGTTTGCTGGCCGCTCGCTGGACGTCGTGCCGCAAGTGTTTTCGGTAGATTATAATCGAAAGAATACAACAATAACAAAAAAAGTATTACGGGTACAAGAAACGAAGCATTTACCTCCCACCCTCACCCCTCAAAAACAAATTATGAATATTATAGAAAACAGTAATAATAATAATACAAACTATTCGATGACTCCACATGCGCTGCGAGAGCGTGTTTGGTGTTGGTGTCGGCGACACATGTTTGTCTATGGGTATGCGTGCGTGTTGTAGGTTTCTCTATGATAAGAACTCGTCGGCGTATCGCCAGTATCAGCAGCTCGTCGAGCAGTTCAAGGCCGAAATGTCCGCCATCGGGGATGTTGGTCCTAGTGCGTCTGAGCAACAGCCGTCGCAGCGCTCCGACGCCGAGGACTACAAGCCGGAGGAGATCTACGAGTCAGACGTTGGCTACGATGATAGCGACATGAATCCTGTCAGTGATGGTGCGAGCGATTTGAATCTGACCTCCGTGTTTGCGAACAACAAGCGTAAGCGGAAAAGTCGCTGGGGCGACAAAGTTAGTATAGCGGCACCACCAACATCTGCAATTGTCCAGTCGACAATACCTGCTCCGATTCTTCCTCCAAGTTCCACAGGTTTGTCAAATTCATTTCAAATTGCAAGAATGCCCATTAAAAAACATTGTTACCTTATGTATCAGACACGCTCTTGGTGTCAGTCAAAATGATGACTCATAGTTTTCAATGTATTTAATTCGTATTAATAACGTATATCATATTTGATTGTTAATCTAATTTGCTTTTTCAACTAGGTGTAATGCTATCGAAAATAACTCGCCAAGATGCCGGTTTCCTCGCCTACGTCCGCTCCACCTATGGCGGAGCAAACCTCAACGAAGAAACCTGGAAAAAGGCAGAAGACAACTACAAGGTTCACCTTGTCTATCAGGAGATGTTGAAAAAGAAGCAGGACTTTGAACGTCTTCAACGCGCTGGCCGCAATAAGTACGAATACGATTCGGATGAAGAAACTGAGGGTGGCACCTGGGAGCACAAACTGCGCGAAAAGGAGATGCAAACGACGCAGTCCTGGGCACAGGACCTCACCCGACAGGCGGATGGAAAACACCACATTGGCGACTTTCTACCGCCGGAGGAGTTTCGGAAACTATTGTCGAAGACATCCGGCGACGTTATCGGTGATGCGTCAGATTATTCCGACCACAAGCTCGGGGAAGATAACAAGGGTTTCAAGATGCTGCAGAAGTTGGGCTGGAGTGAGGGTAAAGGTCTAGGGTCTACAGAGAAAGGCATACTGGAGCCTATTAACAAGTAAGAAAAAATACTTTTTTTTTATTCCTGCAAATATTTCTGCAAATTTTTACGATCATTGTGATTCGCAGAGGTTTTGTAAGTCGCGATGGACAAGGCTTGGGGAATCAGACAGACGGCAACGATGGGAACGGCGACGGCGAAGACGAATACGACGCCTACAGGAAGCGCATGATGTTGGCTTACAAATTCCGGCCGAACCCACTGGTAATTATCCAATTATTGCAACGTACGCCTAATTGTGCGTGCAAACACTTGTTGTACCTGAATCGTCGCTTATGTTCTTTTGTTACGCAGAATAATCCTCGGCGTGCCTACTACTAAGCGACAACTGCACAGAAAACTGCGCGGACGTTACTGTTTCAGTTTGAATTCCGATTTAGTTGAGTAGGTTAAGAGTAGGATCCTTGCTATTGACATTTTTATTTTGCAAGTTTAGCCTGTGAACTGTGTCACCTGCAAAGGTGAGATTGCCGGCAAAATGTGTAAATATTAGCGTTGCTAGTCGCACGCTACTAGTTATTTACGGTTTATGCAAAGTATGATTGTTTAATTGTTAATGCACTTTGTGTGTTTTCGTCGGTTTTTTTTTTCTGTGCATATAAGTCTTCGGCGCCGCATTGGCGCTATTTACGTTTAGCTGATCACAGAGAGGATATTTAGTTGTTTCCAATTTGAGTGTTGTGGTTAGTTTATTAGGTTAAGGAGATGATGTAAATAAATTATTACTGCTGAGAAGCATACTGTTTTATTCTTTTTTTTTTCAGGTTTATTATATTTTTCTATTACCATTTCTTCCGGGAAGAAATTCAAGGATCTGTTGTGTTTCATTGGCTTTGACATTTGACTGATATGGTAACAAAAACGTCCCTGGTGCCATCTGCTACCAAAATTGCTCAAAGACACCGCCATTGTCATCTAGGTTATGTGAAGTCAGTATTTTACGCGCAAAGTATTCCATGTTTTGTTCTCAAAGTGTCGAATGTTGTAGTGATTTTGTGAAGTCTTGTGCGAACGGATGCAACAGTTTCAATGGACTGCTGGCCGTTTAGAACCTACGAATTATCAATAAGGTAATATACTAGACCATAAAAATGGAATTTCTGTTGTTCATGAAGATGTCGCCAAACGTTTAGGGTTAATTCTTAACCAAGTACAGCTACGGCCCCAGAGTTATATACCATAAATCCGTATAGGTTTAAGAAGCCAGTATAGGGACCATAGTTTTTCGTTTAACTTTGTTCGCTTTGCCTACATGAATGGATTGTAGGGCCATATCATTGAATTTTGCTTGCAAGTGTCTGTCGCTACGATATGATAATGATTCGGGGGTAGCTTACACTTCAGTTTGAGTAGTATCATCAAGGAAAATTGCTCAACAGTAGAAATGTTTAATTTTTTTTTAATCACGCTGTGTGTACTTGCTCAATTTTACCACGTTTATGGCTGAAACCAAATTGATGGTGCGGCACATAATTGTACTCAAACAAGAGTAAAGAAGACTAATTGGCCGGTGACAAGTGATGTCATCAGCTAGTTTACCAGGTTTGAGGTAGCAAAAATAATGAAAATGTTTTTCTTATGGTTTGAGAAAACACATTGTTCATAAAAAAAGTGTTGTAAATTACCGGCGAGCATCATCTGCACTTTTTCTCCTCTACGCCCACGTAAGTTAAAAACAACGTTTTGGTTGACCATCTGGTGCACGAAATTGAAGTGAATTTCGAAAGCGGCCGAACGTTGGTATGAATGAAATTCAACGTGTGTAAACACCGATGTTGCAAGCAGCGAATATCTCTTAAGTCTTGCGATAGCAATTCATTAGTTCTAGAAAAAAGGTCAGGTTTGTGGTTATGTTGCATTCATTCATAACCTTCCAATCCAATACTTCATGTTAATTGTTGTCCTGAATGTGTATGAACAGATGTTCGCAAACGCATGAAATAAAGAAATCAACAGTGCTTTCTCTCAGATATGACATTGCTATAAGCAAAGTTGTTTGAATTGCAATTACTGCAACAATCAATTGGGGTTTCGCGGCATTGGTTAATTGCGCGCGTGTTTTGCATGATTTATTGGATAATTCCAGTGCATTAGGGAGGATAAGCATCTTGTAATCAACGTGGATATTCGATGCATGCGGTGTGAGCAATTAACTCTTCGAACAAATATGCGAATTGCAAGCGGAGAAGACAAAAGAATCTAAATTGAAGTTGAATAGTTAAATGGGTGTCATTTGCATAGTGAAGAACATGCTGTGAGTAGTTATGAAGTGGGAGGAAACAATGAGGTCGTGTGATATTGGTTCGTTTTGCAAGAACATACTTTTTAGCATATTAATCTTATTGCATAATATATTGTTTTTATGTGGTTCATAATTTTTGTCAGTGCAAACTTAACCTATGAATATTTGGCTTAATTCCAGTAGGGGTCAATTCAATGCCTCTGTTTGCATATTTATATTTTCAATGGCATTCCAGTTTTTCACTAATTGTACTAATTGCCGCCAGAATTTCACGCTCATTATGACCACCAGCATTTCGCAAGTAATTGCACCGTATGCACTTCGTCGCCGTAGACGGAGATCGCAAGTGAGTTCATCGCAATTCAGTAATCTCCGAAGGGTCTTACAATTAGCATTTGGCTACCGGCAACTTGAGCTTCGCCTATTTGTTTCGTTCCAAGCCTTAATGTTTCACCGGTAATTTATTTATGAAGCATACGTTAATCGGTTGATGCATGGGCGTACACGTTGTGCAACGGTGACTCACGTCATTCGCATATTACTGTTCTTGATCTATAGCTTACCCAAATGATCCATTGCTCAGAATAGGATACGTTTGGAATATCATTAAATAAAAGATATTAGCAAATCCAGGGTCCGCCAAAACCCCAACAAAACTGACTGCGTTCTTGCGTTTGCCATCAATATTTCATGCAACCAGTTACGCAGTTCTTAACAGCGGAACGACGGATCGGCCGATGAATGTACACACAATTTGCACAAAGTGCAATAATGATATTCAGGTTATGTATAATGTCATTAGAAGCAATTTGTTTCGATGAAAACAATTTGAAATCCAAAGGAAATATACAATCAATCGGGATGAATAGACCAGAAGAACACCAACGAAATACACAAACGTGTTCAATATCCTTTTCAAAACTTGCACGTTACCATTCGTTTGAAATTCTGCTCATCAGCACTAACGAGATAGACATTTGCCGATTACGGCACACGCGGTGCGGCACATTGGCGCTTACTTGTATAAATATTGATCACAACTGGCATTTCCCTAAGTTTGGTTCGAATCGAATAAACATAATTATGATTTGCGTGATATTTCATTTACCTGGATTTATCTAGATCAGATTGTGCGTGTAAATTTTTGTACAGTCGAGCGTCAGTCAGTGTTGGGATACGCTTTAAGTTGCGAAAACACATAAGTGATTGGCAGCGTATAAAATAATGTAAATGTTGCAACTTGGAATAAACAACGACTGCATGCATGTATTTGCAGTAGATGAATTAGCCATTGACAATTGTTGCTTAAATTGTCCTTACATGGACGCCCATCTGGCGACTGGAGGACTTTGATTTATTTATTGTGTTTGTTTCACTTATATGCTTATAAAAATTCATATAATAGGCCAACATTAATTTTGCATAATGGCAGTGTTCATTTTTTATTCGATTATTTTCTTGCAATTAGTCAGAATGAATTATCAGGTACAAATATACAAATTTTGTTGTTGTTCTTTAGCTCAAGTCTGCTTATATTGATTTGTTTCGATTGTGTTAGGAAACTACAGTACAGAAACTACATGCGACTATCGACAATCAATAAGTAGTTACAACCAATTTTAGCAATCGTTCAGATCGATGCGTAGGATTCCCTACTAAATGCGAGACGCAAAAGTAAACTGCGTCGGCGCGGAGTGACGACGAATAACTAGTTTGTAGGTTATTCTTCTCTTATTTTCAAACTTTTTCAAAGCGGAACTAAGGTGCCATGCATACGAAATGTATATTTAACCGCATATCTGTACCTATTTGTACTCTCATTCTAAATTATGACAACTGTAATTGCAAATTGCTATAACCATGAATGTGTACTAAACGGTTTGCTGCAGAGGCTGCAGTGTCGCAATTATATTCATTTCACATCGCTGCACTCTGTGCCATATGTTTTCATAAACGCTTTAATAACCCTTTTTAATGACTTGCAAGCATGTTCCCAAGCACCGACAGTACTAACAACTTCAAACTACTCTTGTGATGATGTTCTGACTGTGAGCTGCATGTTTCTTCGGTTTCTTCTGTTTGAATGATATAGCTTCATTTGAGGAAGTCAATTTTTCGACAATTTTTCATAGTATTACTTCAAATTGAAATGTTTTTAGGACTGAAATCTGTCTGTCACAAGGACAACTATTTGAGCCTACTCTCAAAATGAAATAAAGCTCATTAAATTCATTTCAGCATAACCTAAAGTCATACATCTTAATATTTATAACCTCTCAAATCAGATGTGTATGACTAATACGATAATCAACACAATTAGATTAATGTCTGCATAATATCTAAGGAATTATTGCAGTAGCATTACATCTTGGAATGTAATTAGTCGGCGCTTCTATGTTTGTCATCGGCATATGTTCTGTTCATTATCCGTTTCTGATTCAAATCGCAGGCGGCAACAACTTTCAACAGTTTCGTTTTCGTTCTTGAAACATTTACATTGCTTTCCTATGTTCGATTCGTGCCAGGGCTTGTTGTTGATTTGGATTCTGTGTGTTTAAAATGGATTTTTACGCCCCTTCCTTTCTTCTCGTCACACTAAATCTCGTAAGCGACAAACATGGCTGCCATTTTATATCTTAAGGTAACACACCACGCGCACCGCCTTAAAAGTGCAAGCGGAACAGAAATCGCTGAATAATCGAGAATTATGTGGGGTAAACGGTGTCAGAAAACACACATGGCTTACGTGCGTGGGCAAGGGTTATGGTGCTACGTGCGAAGGTGTTTCCATCGGTGAATAACAAGCTGACAAATGACGCCACTAAACGCAAATTATAAGATTCCAGTTTTGTTCATTTTCCATTCTACAGATTACAACGTTCGTTTTTTTTTTTTCTTGTCTGAAAAGTAGTTTAACCAAAATTAATTCACAAAATCTTACACCAAATGGCAGTGTGGCGACAAAGTGAGTCGTCAAACTTTCTAACTCTAATCTAAAACTGAGGAAAACACTCCACTCAGCGATAATTTAACAATCAAACCGAGTTAAGTAAATAATTGTTTGAGCAACCGTTACGTCTGGATTGCTTAGAAACCGCCTGAAAGACCTGTGATGGAAGAATGGAACGAATCGGCCGATAATTGTCATCTTGTTTAATTTCGTAATTGGACAATGAAGGGGCACGTTCCATAGATTAATTAAGCCATCATTCAATTAACAATGCGTTTCATGTACACGTAGTCCACATATACGCACCCACGTAAACTGTGCTGGATTTTTACAAGTTTTTATTTTTTTTGTTTTCCCAAAGTATGTACACATAACTTAAGCTGTGTTTGTTGAATTTGAAGAGGATGTAGAATAGGAATTGGATTAACAATTACACGGGGTTGATAAAGGATTAAGTCAATCAACATAAGTAGAGCTATACTGGAGCTATTCTAGATGTAAAATTCAGTGGGTTAAGACGTTTTAAAGTACAAAGTTATTGAGAAGTTATTGAGAAAATAAAAACAAATAATGAAACTACTGATTATGATATGTAATACATTACGTTAACAATATTCTAAATATGATAAAATTCATGTTAAAGATACGCAAAATGTGTATTTTTCGATTTATGACACTTTTTTCTTGAAATCATCCCACTGTGCGCCTTCGCCAATAGAGGAGCGCGTCAATTTGTGCGCACAATTACACACGACACAACACAATTGCATCATTACATAGACTGGTAAATCGCTGGATAACATGCGCAGCATTCGGCGACCATTAAAGAGGATTAGCGAATGCATTTGCATTCGTTCGCGATACTGAAGGTGAACGGTATAAACAAACACAGCATACTTGCAAGATGTATTTATCATTTCGTGTTTTTGCTGAATCAATAATAATGGAAGAACTCAATCGCAGATTTTTGTAATACCGAGAATCAATATCGCTTCAGGGGAATATGGAATGCGTTAGTCTAGGTTGATTAACCTAGGCTGATCATGATGATTTGATTACAGACAAGTCAATCAAATTATAATCAAGGCAAGGCATTGGGAGAAATGAATACATTTACTTTCAGCAGATGCAAACATATTTCAATTTATTGTTAATCAATTGTAATATTTTTCTGATAGCAAAGTAAATAGTAAATTATGTTATAAAACATAATCTTTCGATCGACAAAATTCTTCATTGTTATTCGCAAGTTGCATCATTGAAGGCAGGAAAATAAGTTATAAATAGTTGTGATGAATGTGTGGATGGATTCGGTTGATTTTCTTCACGCTCGACCTGAATGCGATTGAAAAACGATAAAGTATAAACAACACAAAAATGGGAGTTTGTAGCGCACTGTTTCGTATTTCTCATTTCCTCTCGAAATATACATTTCTCTCTGCCGTCAGCATCATGTAGTGTATGTATGTTGGTGTTGATGATGCCACACGGCGGCACACACACGACGCACGACATGCATAATTCATATTTATATCCTCGCCTATTGTGCCTATGCGGCGGCTTCAGTAATGGGAGGCGGTACCGCATACTCAGCCGCCGCCGCAGCGCCGTTTGAAAAAAAAAAACAATAGACGCATTGTGCATGTGCGCAATGGAAGGCCCCGAATCCACTGTGAGTAATTGCGTTCCGCTCGAATGTTTACGATTTTCGCCCGCATCGCCTTCGACTTTTATAAGCGTTTCCTATTTTCAGCATATCGCAGCCATACATTTGTTATGCATTATAAATATGTGTCAAATCACATTTCATTTTTGACGTATTTTCCTGGCTTCGAAAATGTCATTGTTATTATGCAGTTCTAACATCGCTTTTATTTGCAGAAAAGCTCGATTTTTTGGTAATTTCGATCGATGCCAGAGGAGTGCGTATATAAATCGATATTACTACGCAGTCGTATATGGACAATTTACGTGTGGTCCTCTGCGCACTCCTATATACACCCCCAAAAAAACGAACGTGCACAAGCAAGATTTTAATGTCGACTTTTTTGGTTTTTAATTTTTTTCTCATATTTCCCGTATTGCTACGCATAAAGCACCATAAACAAGCATAAGCCTACCGAAAAGGAGGAGGAGAATATTTTATCTGACGTAGAATACATTTTACTCCTTCATATCGTCAGTAAGAGTCAAGCTGTTTAATCGGGTAACATTCATTCCGAATGCATTATTCTAAATATGGCAAAATTCACGATAAAACGACGCGAAAAACGTTTATTTTCTAGCGTTTAAACGGCGCTGCGTCGATTTATGACGCTTTTTTCTAGAAATCGCCTACTGCGTGGCGTCTTGTTGAAGATGCGCCGCGTGATGGATTGATTAAGAGTGTGATCCCGACCATATGCAAGGCGTGGAAATGGAGAACATTGGATGCGCATGAATGATTTGCCATTACGCATGATTCGTAGGATTGGCTGCCAGCAAATACAAATACAACGACGAGATCGCAACATATGTGATTATCAATTTCTCTTGGGTTAAATAGAATTGTTTTCTGAAAGTTGGAGGTAAATTGTGCAAAGTTATTGCGTTTACGCAATAAATTGGTCATCTTTCCAAGCTTTCCTTAAATTGTTGTATGAACTTTAATTCAATGGAAAATAATTCGATATTTTGCTGGATTTCGTTGCAAATGACTACGCATCAAGGGTTGGAATATGATGGTTCTACTATATTTACATACACACGACATGTGAGGCCTTTTAATCAATGTTATTAAAGCATCAAAGGCACATTAAAAGATCTCGAGATAGGAAATGGCTTTTTCGACTCAGTGCAGAAGCCGAAAATTCATCCCTCAACACACGTACCACCCGTATAATTACCATGGCAAATCATTGGTTGCAATTCGGTATTGTACACCCTCCCGGGTAATTACAATTACGCGCTAACCACGACTATTAGATATAGGGGTATAGGGTGAACAAAGTGTGATACAAAGGAAAAAAAATTTCACACTCTTGTTTCACATTTATGGTTCACATTAAAGTCTCTTAAATGCCTTTAAATGGACGAAACAAAAAAATAAGCGGGCAGGGATCTGAATAAATTTCTTCTTCTTCTTTTGACTAGGATAGAATCCTGTTTGTCGATGTTATTCTGTTGATGGCGACACCCAGCTCTGTAGCCATATTTTCCCTCTTCCTCTCTTTGGACCAGTTTACTACATTCTCGACACCGCATTTCTCTCTGATGCCCTTACTGTATTTGTCTGTGTCTTCTTAGTTCATGCAAGATTCACATTTCTGTTTCGTTACAGTTGTTCCTGACGCTGACTCTGTTGCACATTTTAATAATTAGTCTTATGGCAGCTTTGCAGACTTTTGATTTTATTTGCAGATATTTATTCTTCCGGATGCTGTGTCTGAGACAAGCTGCCGGCGGCGGTTTTGCAGTTGCTTGCTTGTACCTCTGTGGTGCGATGTTTGTCACTAGTTGTAAGAGTTCAAGGGACAAAAAATAATTTCTTTCTACATTATCCTGCTCGTCGACATGCGTCGTATTTCTAGACAGGAAAATAACGCAAAAAGAGTTGTTAGTCAGTGGTGTTTATAACAGTAATGCAAATAGGTAGAATGTCATGAATGTTTTGATTTTGTTTGAACATACTAGTGGATAATTATAAATGAAGGAATACTAATGAATTGCACTCAATTCTATGCAAAACACTACGTCTATAAAACGTAATTGTTTTGCAATCACGCAACCAGTTAATCACCATAC
This sequence comes from Weissflogia rhopalogaster, assembly GCA_019419845.2. Lineage (NCBI taxonomy): Eukaryota > Metazoa > Arthropoda > Insecta > Coleoptera > Staphylinidae > Weissflogia > Weissflogia rhopalogaster. The sequence continues at coordinate 20,774 of WSZQ02102764.1, forward strand.
GATTCATGTTCATCTACCACGCTTACAACCTCCGCACAAGAACGCAATGTAAATAAGTAAACTGCGCATGCGCACATGTAGAGCGGCGCGGCGGCCATTTTCCTCCACAAAGTCGCCAGAATACAATACTGTATTGATGTTTGTTGGTGTGTGTTACCAAGTCACAGTGCCAGAGAGTAAAACAGGAACACACACAAGAAACAACCTACGTACTTGTACGACGAAACCGGCTACCACTACCTATGTCCATCGCAGCTAGCAACCCACACACACACTTGGCACACACGCTAAGCCGACTTAAGTCACGTAGGTGTGTGTTCACATGGGGAGGGCATGCGCATTCTAGCACGCTTGCTCTTGCGAGGCAAGCACGCCTGTAAGTTGGTAGCATACCCGTACCCATACCTTCTCGACGGCGGCGCGCACGCCAGCACGTTTAGTCGGCATCGAGTGGCACAGCCGGGCGAGTCGTTCGTTCGTTTTTGCTGTCGTCTGTCTGTACCATACACGCACACACAAATCCCCGTTCGCGATTGGCACAGCATTGGCGACGAGAGCGCAGCATTACATAAAAAGTACGCCCCGAGACAGAACAGCACCGGTCAAGCTAAGCTACAAGTGTTCGTGCAAGAAAACAAACAACATTACAGTATCGGCGTGCTTTTGTGGCTTGGTGAGAAAAACGTATTACTACGCGAATTCCACATACCCCGTGACGCCGACGCTACCGAGAGACACTAGGCGCGTTTTCGCCGTTCATACACACGAACACATTCGCAGACAGCGCCAGAGATTAAATGATGTGCGATCAGACACAGCAGCCGCAGCCGAATCAGGCGACCACGCAGAGTATAGCGGACTATCTGGCGCAGTTGCTCAAGGATCGCAAGCAGCTTGCCGCCTTCCCGAATGTCTTCCTCCATGTGGAACGTCTACTTGATGAAGGTAAGTCACATGCAACCCTCTTGCTTCTTACCAATTATGTTCCAAATGCATCAACGTTGAATTCCACTAGTATGCCAGTAGTTGTAATATATTAGGCCCATATCCTACTTAGTAGGCTCCTCTAGGCTACTGATTAATCAATGTATTAATGAATGTATCTGGAACCTTCCAGGACACGTCCTCAGACGCTAAATTCGTAGATTTCTCATTAGTACCGCTGCAAGTTGTTCATGCGCGTCGGGCGGGTTTTTCTTAGTTTCTTTTTTCGTTTTGTTTTACACTAGTGACTTGTTTACTCAAAACAACATTCGTTCGGCTTGGCGATGGCGCTCCATGTGTGTCGCTTGGCGTTTCACGGTGGAGTTAGTTGATACAAAACCGTCACTTTAGTTCAGACACATTGGCATCGTAATCATGGCATTCTCGTTCGAGATTACGGTTGAAATACTCACTTTTAAAAACTCTATAAACTTCCAATTATTATTGTCTTGTCCTTCCTACAAGTGTTTTCTTTTGTTTCTACTGATTTCCTAGGGATTTTTTAAATTACTAAATAATAACAGTTTTTTTTTTCAAAACGGTTTCAATTAGTTCACAATTGTCCATCATTGCTTGCGTTTAGTTTTCTTATTTATAATCTTACTTGTATATTATTTAACAAAAAAGTGCCTCATAGGAATGTGCGCAATTATAAACGTAATTATTATTTAGTTAGCCTTCACCGATGCAGCAACAGCGGAGCCGAGTCGTGCGAGTGAGTGTTAAATGTCTCATCCACATCTATGAGCACCACGTTCAGCTTGCGTTCATTCATAAATTTAACGAAATTGATTAATACAATCGTCGGTGTTTGCGCGGGCTACACTTGTCATTTAAAATCGCGCAATAAAAATGCCAGAACGTGAATACACCTTGCGCGTTCTCGAGCGCACGCCCCAGACAGGTAGATTTGCTTCCAACAAGTGATGACAAGTCTCTTTTTTCATATTTTTCACGTTTACCGCCGCCTTTTCTTTGGCAGTAATTCTGCGTTTATTGTTGGATCGGTCGTGTGTAGATGACTCGAGGGGTTCACTTGTTCAACCTACCTCATGTTTACCTAGGGTGATCGACAAACATCCAAAGACTTACTTTATTTTTAACAGTCGTCATCATCGCAGATAAGTCAATATTGAATTCTAAGCGTAGTAATAGTTTTGTTCAAACAGGGATACATGGTGTATAATGCAACATGTTTCTGTGAGAAGCAATCACATTTTGTTCATTTTTTCTTTTTGTTCTGCGATTTGTAACATCCTGTGTTAGTGGGGTTTTATAAGAAGAGGTATTCGACGCCTGTATAAATCTGACTTTGGAGGAGAGTGTGAGAACCGAAGGGTCTTTATATTCTTGATTCGCCTTCACGGTCTGAATACAGCGGGTGCTCGAATTTGGGAGGACGGCAGCAGACACTACACACTCACAGCGTCAAACCATTGGAAAGATTCACAAATTTACATTCTTTTGCTGGTGGTAAAGACTATTGTCATGGTATGGCTTCATAGTCGCTGTTGAAAACGGCGGAATGCACCTACCACAATATGAAGAAGCTCTTGAGTAAAATTAAGTTGGGCTAAGCGTTCCTCTTTGGCGAACTGCATGAAGGCATCAGACTGTAACGAGATTTTACTTTCGTGATCATGATCGTAACATCGTGATATCTGCAGGATAGCTGGTTCCCATACGTGTAACTGGTAGTAAAGAGAGGTTAATTAAGCGTTTTTAGCTCTGTTTGATATTCTGATCACACTAGAAATATTTAGGGAGATAGATTTGAAGCTATATTATTGTTTTTTGTCATTATATTCCAGAGTATTTTTTGTTCCCATTAAAAGGGCCTATCATTGTTCTTAATAACAAAAGTTGTTTCAAAACTGAAATTGGCAAGATTATATTTAGAAGAACCGTTCCTATGATTTGAAGTTCGGAAGAATTGAGTTTGTTCACGCCATCGGCGCTTTTAGGGATTTTGGTACGAAGAGATATTGGGGTACCTGTCAAATTGGCGCTTCTTGTATCGAACCTTTGTAAATAAAGTTTGTTTTTATCCAGCATTGCACAGAGTAAGTACGTTTTTAACCTCTCCTGTCGACGTGTCTCGAACCTAGTTTTTTTGTGTTTTTACGTGTTTATTCCGCTGGTGAACTCGCCAAAGCCCTTTAGATAGGGCCCCGTGACCTTACAACTCTCGGGATAATAATTTTAAGACAAGCCGCTTTCGCGCATTTACAAAGTTTGTTCACTGAAGGGCTTACTCGTACTGAATGAATCAGTATAATTCCAGGTTCTTCCTTTGTTTTTTGTGTGTCAATGTTCCGTATTCAGTAGTTGAATTATCATTCGGTAGGTAGAGTTGGTGATTCTGTTGAGACGTCCAGCTAGGCTTACGGCAGAACATGCAGATGTGTTTGATTTGTGGGTATTCCACGTGTTTGACGTCGGATTTGAGGGCTTCGTTCGCAATTAGGGATGGTTTGCACCTGTAGACGACGTTTGGCGCCAGTGTGTATACCATACTTCGTGGATTTGGCCGTAAAATTGGGGATTTAGCGAGCAGTTGTCGCCGCTGCCAACGCACCGCACTCTGCGAGCATGTGTTTCAGCTTGTGTTGGCTGTGTGTGTGTGTGTGTGTGTGTGTCTGACTGATGTGGTGAGGTGGGACCGACGCAACGCGATCCGACCGACTACTTCACATCTCGAGAAGTCAATGAGAGCGAGAGAAACACGGTTAGGCCCGTACTTTTTCGTTGAGTAGCGGGCGAACGTTTTCGAAATGTCCCGTTGCGTGGTGGCCCCTCGCGTTGGTCGTGTAGTTTGGCGACGGGGCCATTTTGGGCAACGTTATTCTTGTAAACAATGACTTTGGAGATTGGTAGATATTTTACAATTTAGAATGAGAACGGTGCAGCGGTGACGTTGACAACTTGGCATTTTCGCAAGACTCCTAAGACCTGTGATCTCCCGAGCTCGTTTATGGTTCAAAAGTCATAACCTATAATTTGAACCAATTCTGCATGCCTAGATAAAGAACTCTTAATCCCAGTGGAAATGTTTATGGTTGATCTTCTTGGATTTTCCGTTCTAATCTAAACTGGGCATGGTGGAAATGGTGGTTTGGCGACTGTTGCGAGTTGTAGTAGCGGGGTCTGCATTCCAACGCATGGAATACCTTGGGCACCTTGATTTCTTGATCTACACGCTGTGCGGTCGCTGCTGGATGAGCCTTGCGTCGTCGTCGTCGTCGCGGTCGGGGCTTAGCGATATATTATTTCTTCGATCATTAAATGTTCATATTATTTTTCGCTCTTTCGTAAATGTGAAGATGATCGCCTCGGCGCGGCGTTACGCATAATCATCAAAGTTTAATTCTTGTCTCACAACTAACCTCTCCAGGCATTATCCTTTAAAAGGAGAAAAATATGAATTCAAGTTTATATATCTTAACGGTCTTATTTTTGAACGCAAACGGGATTTGTTTCGATATAGAAAATTTGAAAATTCAATGTGAATGTACAAACACGTAATTTATTAGAAGTTCGAAAAATTTATGTTTTGGCTGTTTTCATGATATATATCATCCATGACATTGTGATAATAATACTGCTATCGAATTAATAATATTTGTAAATTGAAATCATACTTTAATTTTAAAATAATTAAAAATCGAATAAAAAAAAGTTTAAAAAAATATGCATCGGTCCGCAGACTTCCCGCTTCGCGAGCAGAGACGCTACCAACCAGCCAGGCCACACCGAACTGCTTACCGAACACTCACCGATAAGATATATAAACTTGAATACATATTTTCAAACTCCTTTTAAAGGATAATGCCTGAATAGTACATCGTCTCGCTTTAACAGGCATTGTTGTTAGGCCTATTCTACATGTCTACCAAATTTCATTAAAATCGGAGATGACACGACCTGGCCCTCCCCTTGTCAGAAAAAGCAATATTTATTATGAGTTCAAGTACCTTGGAACAGGTAATAGGTGATTTTTTTTTTAATTATTTTCAGAATTGTGGTTTTCGGTTGACTTGCCTTCACAATTCACATGATCCACATAAACTTGTTTAAATGCCATTTTTGGGGAACAATGGGAAATAATGGTCCTCTGAAAATAACGTTTGTGATGGCACAATACTTCATTTTATTCTAATATCTTCATTAAAGCTTCAAATTCGATCATTTAGAAAGAATAAAACAATTAAAATGTATACTTGACTTCTTATCGCATAAATCTTAATAAAAAAGGTAGCCATGACAACTATAATGTGTGTACCTTTTACGATCGTGCTGTGCGTGCTCCAAAGGATTTTGACGCACGCTTACTTGAAAACGTTTGTTTCCATCCCGCTACTGCAGCGTTCGTCAAAGCCGTCATTCGATATATAGGTTTCAACTAAATTCAATTAAAACACCAAAACATCAAATTGATCAGTATCTCAATTATCCTGAATCAATAATGAGATGATTCTTTATGTCTTCGGCGTTTTACGTAGATGCGAAAAAACACGTATTGTACTAATCACAAATTATTAAAGATTAAACCGTATTGGTGTGTATAACCGTATTTATTTAGTCACACCAATAAAATGTCAGAGATAAGCGATCCATAGGTAACGCGCGATATGTTGCATGAGTAGCACATTGATAAGATAATGACCATACGTTAACCAATCACGCTTGCTCACTATTATAGTTCGAACACTTGCAAACATTTTCCAATTATAAAATTGAAAATTGATTAACTAATTCATTAAATTCGCTTCATTTTGCATCATTTCGTAATCATTTAGCATATTTAAGCGTAAAGATAGAATCAGTTCAGTGAGATAACAAGATCGATCTCGATGGGAAGCTCACGATTTATTGAAATTACAGTTAATAGCAGTGTCTTCGCTCGACGTAGCTCAGAACGAGTTTGAAATATTTTTCAGTACATTACAGGTATACTAACTAGTACTGTCGTAATCTCATTTGCGTAAATCAATACTAATCAAGGATTTGTAGAATTCAGCTTGAACGTTACGCAAAAGAGGTTAAGTGCGTTTTTTAGATGAATAAACAGTACGCGAAAAGTCAAGAACATTCTGATCTGAAGCGTGATTAATAATGTTGGACTACAATTCAAATCGTGATCATTATTTTTATTCAATCTTCTTCTTATTTTACCTTTTTAACTTTGTATTGTTTTTAATATACGTCGGCCGAAAGTTATAAGCAGTTTGATAGCTTATGCTTAAAATACAGCCTAGACAAATAAACCGACGAATGATTTACACGTGAATCATTGTGTTGTGGTTTGAATTCCCGAAACTTTGAAATTACCAGTCGCAGGCATATCACATTAAGTAAAACAAAATATATCTAAGGCCACCGGAAAGACTGGAAATTGTCGTTTTATGAATATATATATATATATATATATATATATATATACGAAGAAAAGGAAATGACTAGTTTTTTACTAATGTAAACTTAAAGAAAATATGAATAATTTAATTTCTAAGATGTTTGATTTCTCATTGAAACCTATTGTATTCTAAAACGTAACTTCTTATTTTTAATTTTGTGTTTTTCTTTAATAACGTGTTTTTTTTAGTATTTTGTATGTATGTTGTAAATATTGAGTGAAATTTAAAATTTTTCGTTCTGCCACAAATCGAGCAACAATCTGTATAGCGTTTAATTAGTTTGCACACGTGCTTGCTACTGCAGACCGAATGTTTTTTCGTTGGTCGAAAATAGCTCAGAGCATCCGACGCACAACGCGCACGTTTTCCACGACGTTGAATCGCTGCCGCTTCAATTTTAACTCGATTTAACTATTTCCAGAAATTCAGCTCTTAATCTGTGTGGAATTTCTCATTTCATTGCAATAACTGTTTCTTTTTCTGCTACCAACAATAAGTTGATTTCAGTATGTTTTCCTCGTTGTGTTTGAGAGGAAGATGGAAACGAAGGCTTGAAAAATATATGCAGGCATTGGGTAGGTACGCGCATAAGCTGAGCGTGCGTGTTGGTTGGGCATGCGGGTCGTTGGGCTAAGAATAGGTTTGTTTATCCAGCGTACACGTCGTAACGTCCGGTGGCGGCACGGGCGGCAGGCGAGCGGCTGCCACGACTTGCCGAGAGCCATGCGCGCCGCTTTTCCGACGAAAGTCGCAGTCGTAAAACACGACGTCGTAGGGAATCAAAGAGCAGTAGCGGTGGGAAAGGAGGTGTCGAAATCACATAGGGCACATGGCCAATGCTTGGTTGGTTACTAGTGTGTTGAAAATCCCTCAGAAAAAAAGCAGGCTGAAGTTACGCGACTGTGGATGGGTAACTAGGCTAAAAATGGAACTGAAAAAAGGGGAAAAGTCAGTTTGCAATATACTTTAGCAAGTTAGGAGTTGCTTACGGAATTTTGGGAGGCATTATTTGAATATAAAGTGGTACGTTGAAATGAGTTACTATTAAAATGTGTAGGTCAAGTGGGTGTTTTATGCTGGAACGCTGGAAGGAATAAGAAATAATGAAATATTTATGGGAGAGTTGTACTTTGTTCTAGTCCAAATGAATAGGGCATTAATCTTGTAAGTTATCTAAAACATATATTCTTGCCTTCCTCATCTCCTCCTGAGTTGACTTGGAATCATGAAGATTCTTGTTAATACTTCCGTTCAAAATACTAGGTGAAGTTTCGGAACAATTCCACCAAGTTGTATATAATTTATTACTATTTATTCCTTCTTAAATGTCCTTTTTCATATTTGACATCCTATGGGGTTTTCCTGGGAGATAGGCCAAGGAAACGTTTTTGTAATCTTCCTAATTATGTTGTTTTATTTGAATGTTGTTTTCGGCTCCTATATAGTTTATAAAATTATTGAAGTATCATCATGGAACTTTGCTTATGGTGAGTCCCCATTTGCATTTTTCCTACATCTAGGATTTCCGTCCACCACTCTTCGAACATCCCGTTACTAGCTGTTGAGGGGAATACTTACTTTCGCTTGATCACCGTCTCCGACCCGTCAAGTGAACCTTCGAAAGAACGAATTAGTGTTGTTTGGCTCACTTGTTGGAGCGCGCCTCTACACACTGGCTGTGTATTCACGCTCTCTTGGAACTACCAGCCCAGCCCTGGGATTTCGGGAGGGCTGATATGGGTTATAGTGGGTAACACTTTTCTTCCTCTGTCATGTTTTCGGCTAGGATGCTCCTGATATAATTTTCTATTTCTGCCACGTGACCTCGTTTTTTTACCAGGAATGCTACCGTGTTACTCGTTTTGATTTGTGCATTCAACTGTTGATCTGCAATACTTCGGTATTGGGGTTCTTGAGTTTGCTTTGGCCTGTAACAAGATAAATGCAAAATTATTTCAAAATACTGAAAGGCTCGATCTCAAGCAGATTGGTGGTCTATAACAGCTCTTAATCAATAAAAGAATTTGATATTCTGGTAATTGAGATCTTGATCAGATAGATCGATAACTATTGGAGGAAATCTAGAGAGAGAGAAGAGGAAGGAAATGATATTGTTCGCGGAGGGTTGGCAGCGCTGAAATAAATCAGTTCTTGTCTAGCATTACCAAGAGTAAGTTATTTTACACCATTATTCCTACGCGTCTGTACCGTATTCTTCATATGTATTTCTTCTGTGTTGCTTACTCTGCTGGGCATATCAAACCTTCGTAAGTGAAGCTCCGCGAACTTACAACTCGCAGGGAAATAATTTCATAAAGTCGCTTTGTGCATTTACAGATATCTTTTATATATTTGATTCTAATAATTTATGAAATGATGGTTCTCAAGGAAACAACAACTTTGATTTTACAATGATATCATAAAACCTACTCTTATCAACAAACTAGTTCGGCAACTTTTAGCGCGATCAAATAAATCAACACATATAAACCCTAACGTTAATCTGATAAACTTATTACCACGTCAAATTGTTACTCAATACCAGTACGTATTCTAACTGGAATACATAATGCAGATATGCATATTTTGTGTGTGTGTGTGTGTGTGTGTTTTGCGTTGGTTGTGTGTGGGCCGCGCCTTATTATTGAAAGCGAGAAATTGCGCATACAATTTGTTTGAAATAAATATATGCCAAGCAATAAAATATGTAGGGCATGATGTATTGCAGGCACATTATAAAATCAGCGAAAAAAGATCGCCTATAGCATATATTCACTCTTTCACGATAGACGTGGGTCTATCGGTACCAAAAGTGTGGTAGTCCAGACAATATACCAGTAGGTAGAGGCTTGCGCCAAGTTGCAGTTCAATCAGTGAGTAGCTTCAATCGGGCAGGCAGGCGCGTTGTTGATGTGCGGTAATTGTTCCCACAATTGAATGCCAGTTGGTGAGCATGGCGATATTCAAAATGATGCTGATATGATATTTACGTATGATTTATGTCTTTGAACTTTTTTCTGGCAAGGCCAAGTGAAGTAGTATCGTCTCACACCTTACTCTTGTCAGTATTATGTTAATTGGGCTTTTGTTAATTGGGTTTGCATTGCCTAGAATTTCAAAAGAAATTATATCATAAGGTAAACCAAAGTGTTTTACTTTTTCGAAATATAACAATAATAATTTATAATCTTAAGGACATGTACGAAAACCAAGTCCTAAAGTCCTCTAGCTGTGTTTTATCTCTGCTTATCTCGTCCAAAAATGAAACATTTTGTTAAGAGATGTTTACATTCTCGAACGCTGTTACGAGGTAGTCGCGGTTTTTTGAAACATTAATTTATTTCCCGTTGATAGCGCGGGACCAGACTTAATTGGATTTTCAGCTAAATTCCTTGAGTTATCGCGACACGAGTATTACCAAAAGCTCACCTCAGACGTCAAAGTTCAAAATACACGAAATAACAAGCACAACGACTTTATTAACTCGGCACAATGAATACACAAATACAAAGAAAAATACACGTTAACACGACAACTCACCCGAGGAGAAATAGGCCGAGTCGGGCGGCAACCACGCTTTTATGGTGCTGCTGAGCGCATCCCCAACATCTTAAGCATAGTGGCGCAGCAAGCAACCCCTATCTTAGGCAACCAACTCAACAAACACCCACTACACCGTACATCATACATACGGGGATTGCAGGTTCAAGTCCTATCGTAGGCATTCATCATTTTCTCTTTCTAATTATTGCAATTCGTGATTAACATCCTAAAAAAATCGATGTCTATCGATGATTATTTGTTCATATTGTATGTCAAAGGAAGCTTCGGTGCGGTCATACTTTGACAATATGATGGTAGTAGTGCGTTCGAGAAGCATCTCTTTCATAATTATGTTATGAAAATTAAAATTTTCATCTTTGAACCAGAACCTCTTGTAAAATGGCTGAAAACTGACGTTAAAGACGTCAAAATAACCAGCACTGATTGTGCGACTAATTAGTAATACCCAAGTCAGTCGATTTTGACACACACGTTAGTCTAAACTCTTATATCTTCTCTGAGATCTCAAAATCATTGATTAGACCTGGGAATTATGATGTACAACAGTTTACCTCTCATGACAGACAGCCAGCGCTAAAGGTGCCACGAAAATTGAATTAAATGTTAAACTGATATGCTCGACACCAGCCGAAAGGTAATTCATCGTAAACGTTGCGCGGAGAGAGGTACATATTCGTACGTGTTCCACGATTATATTTACACAACGCCATCACGCCATGTGGCATTTATGGCGGTCATTTTCAACCTACGTTGTTTTTTTTTTGCTGTTGTCTTTCCATGTTGAATTGTTGGAACTACCTACGACAGGAGGATAATAGATCGAATAGTGTGCGAGCATCGCCTACGCGATGACAATAGAAATCACAATGTGACACTATGTGTCACACGACGTGTTCGCTTGAATAACAATCATGCTGCTGCTGCCCCAAACGAAACGCACGGCGCTGCATCAATTAACATTTATTATAGTGGACAAAAGAGTTGGTAAATTAGTCAATGAATTATCGTTTTTTGCCAATGTATTAATTACATTTCTTCTTTAATTATGTCGAAGCGTTTGTGCGCTTATTTATATTTTTGCAGTGGCATTCCTATCAACCGAAAGATTTAATCATATGTATGTAAAACAAGTACTGCAGTAAAGTTTGCTGCAACAGATTTTAGTTCAACCCAAGCCGCAAATTCAGAATAGTGCCACTTTTTGCTAGTTGCTTTCATTCGTTTTAAATGCTTTTTTTTTAAATTTAAAGACAATTTTTGAAATGCACACTTTCATTTTTTTTTAGAACATATTACATGTTATTATCAAATGTAAATCTCTTCTCGTCCGATTTGGAACATTTCTTCGACGAAGATCATTTGAAAATATGCTGTTTACCGCGCTTTTTGTTTTTGGGAGGGTGACTAACTTGAAGGTTTTAGTAGCTTGGAAAAATGTTGCACATTTCGGGAAAGTAGAATTGATAATATATCAAAAGCAAAAGGTTATGTCATTCAGATCAATAACTGGAACAAATCTATTCATTTACATTTCAAAATTCGTCGCTGGTCGAAAACCCAGAATATAGGCGATTACTTACTAGCGCCATCTAACAAATTGAAGGATTTTAGAAATGTTTCTATGTTTATTAATACGTACAATTTTTGTTTCAGGTGAGTTATCGTGTATTGTTGACAAAGATTTCAGAAGTAAATGAGGCAAATCGGGGTAAGCTTACAATTCAATTAAAACAACGATAGGTAATGCTAGACAGGAAGTGCACCAATAAAGTTGTCATTAAATTTATTCACACCCGCGTTCACGTGTAACTTCCGCGTCTATCTCTTTGCGAACGTCTCTCGTCTTTTTCGTCTCACTCTCTCTCTCTCTCTCTCTAGCTCTCGTTTCTCCCCGCTCTCGATTCTCTCATAGTGCAGTTAATTACGTAAAATTAAATCGGCGCGTCACTTCAAAGCACGACGCGACGGCTGAAGTCAAGCGTGAATATTTGGTGGTGCTTTTCGTGATTTTTCGCGCAGGTGTGCGCTCGATTTGCGGACAATTTATGCACGGAATCGGTAGTTTTCTGTTATTGGCGGTTTGTGTACTCATAGCGTCGAGGAATGCACACTTTTCGGGCTGTATGAAATCGTTTGAAAGTGCTGCTAATTTCGCTGCCATAACGCAGCGTATAAATCATCGAATAAAAGCGTGGCGGCCGACGGCTGATGCGAAATTACTAAATCATAATATACCGGGCACGTTACGGTGGTGTACGCACGTGTTGGTATATAATACGGATGTGCATAGCGGTGGCGGCGGCGGCGGCGGTGGCTGCTGCTGCAGCGGTATGATGAAAACGCCGACGATAATAGCTCACGCGTGCGTGAATTGCTCTCGTACCGGCGAGATAAATGGGTGAAATTGTGGTATTGCATCGTTATGATGGCCTGCTGGGAGGAGCGAGATGGAAGTAAACTGTTACAATGTTGCGAGTTAATTTTGGGCAATTTAATTTTTGGCAGGCGCCTAAAGTGAGGTTTCACGTTTTGTTAGCCTTTCAAAAAAAAGTTATTACTGAAATTGTCTTGTTTATGCCAGTATTTTGCTAGAGAAATAGGAAAAGAGTTGTTGATATAAGGCAGGGCTGCTCAACTCGTAGAATTATATTAATATATTTGATGTATTGTTGGATGCCTACACACATACATATTGCAGCGCTATCGGCTCTATCCGTATTTCAATCAGACGCTTTTCCAACTAGATGATACAAGGCACATTGTAATCAAACGTTTTTTGTTTATCGTTTACATGGTAAACAAAAAAGCAACAAGTTTTGTCCATTCGCGGGAACGATAGAAGGCATTCTGGTGCATACAAAAATGTTGAGCAGCCCTGAAATAAGGTGATATCGATCCATAATCAGGGAAAAATATCGATTCTATGCCTATACTAATTTTCAAAGTATTTTAAGAGCTTAACTCTATAGATTAAAGGTTATTTATTGAATTTCTACTTTATATTCTTTAAATGATTGTAGAATATTTGTAGAGAGTGTAGTTTGTTGAAACATGTAGAAAAATGTCGGCTGGAACTCAATCGTTATCTAAACCAAACAAAGCATAGGATAGGCTGCAAATTCAGGAGTCACTACCAGACTGGGACCTGCCTCAGCAAACAGGAACTGTTTAGTTATTGTATTATTTGCTTTTGGGGCGTAAATAAACTACCGATAATTTATGAACGGAATCGATAAGGAAGGGGGGGGGGTCGTCAACAAACAAGATAATGCTTGCTTTACCACTACCTCATTTACCAGAAATAGTAGAACATCTGTAGTTTCCATTGATGGTAATTCCAGGAAATATTTGCTCATTTTTATTATTCGCTAGGCCATAGTTGCACCTTTTAATAAAATGCCTCTAATCATAATTATCACAACGTTGTTTCTGGAAAACGCTGTTTTATGGGACATGATCTGAGAGAAAGATGATGCCATCGCTCGCAAATCGTCAGCATTCATTTCCGCCAACTCGCATATGTTTTTACTCAAAACGCAACCGCAGCAAATGAAAATAAAGCAAATTTGTTCCAGCACACGCCCTCGCCTACATATAGTTGTGCAGACACACACACACACACACACACACATGTGAAATCTCTAATCTCATCATCATTACCATTTCGAATCAATGCATTATTAATAACCATCAATTGATGCGCACTAATTGCACTCGGAGCATGTATCCGTACGCGACATTTGCTCAAGTCGCCGCCGCCGCACATGCTAATGCTAATTAAGTCGTCGGTATTAATGCAGAGCGGCTGTTTGTGGTGGTGTATGGCATAAATGAAGTCGTTTAATCGCCTATGATTCTCTGCTGCGTTGCGCCCAATGGTGATGCAATGGCTGTATAAACAAACGGCGTGGTTGGACTGCAGGGTCCGCTAGAAAAAAAACTCCCGACCGACTACAAAGAACTAGCCGAATGACTGACACGCGTAAATATATAACCATGAGTCATATTAGCAAAATAACGACGACGACGGTTATTCGCCGCATGACTTAAGTCACCCGCCGCACCGTACAGTGGGTAAAAACGACCGTTTTGCGCCACAATCCATTCGCAATTATCTAGGATTACTTTTGATCAAAATTTTTCATACTAAATATGATTCTGTGAAGATGTAACAAACATCAAAATTATGCCAAACTCTTCTACTTTCTCTTGGTATCAAACTTATTTCAATCCCTTTACGAAAAACTCGTTTCTCCTTCTTTTAAAATGAGTTATTTAATGAAAATTTGAATCGGAACTTCCATAGGTGTTTTTCTCCCGTATCCGCCAATCGAATAATATGGCACATATATCAATTTGTTCCCCTTTTATGTACAATAACTTGGTATTCATATTTTTCTAATCGATTTTGTGCGGTTATCGATTATATCTTGTTTTATAACATGTTTCATACATTTATCGGTTATCTTCATGCAAATCAACACACACTATATTTTCATATATTGGATTATATTCCCAATGCAATAATCATGAACCTGTTTACCCGGCATGAAGGTACATGAAATCGGAAATAATTTTATACATTTTATACAATATTGAAGTTGAAAACGAGATTTTCAAAAAATTATCATCTTTTGAAACTCCATAAATGACTGACTTATCATGAACGGATCGGGATAATATTCATATCAGTTTGAAGTAGAAGAGTTGAGGAATATTTCACCACTTGTTTCATGTTGATAACTTAATATTTAATATATTTAAAATTATGCCTTAAAATGAGCAAATGTTTTTGGCGGATTACCGTCGCTTCGATAGTAGGTAGGTAGCGTACGTTGTTAGTTGGAATGCGAAAAATGCGATAGAATTTGTTTAAATGTCACTTAATTTATAAACACTGCGTTATGACTAATTTTTTAGTGAACCAGTGAATAATGTTGTCATTTAGAGAGAACCTCGGTTAGTTGAGTCTCGGTGTATGTAATCTGTATGATTAAAGATGTTTAAAGTCGAAAAACCACTTGGCGACTTTATAACAATGACAACAACGTTGCGATTACGAATTTCCAACGTCCAAATGTACGATAATTTTTACATTGGTAAACATTGCATACTTATCGCGTAACACTCATCATTAAAAATAAAATCTACTTCATATGCTAGGTTTTATTATGAAGTCGTTTATCATCTTTATTTATTTTCTCCAAAATACAAAGGTCATTTTCGATAATTTTGTCTATTTTATCGAGATCACCTGTCGGCGAGTAAAAGTACTACGAGCTACGAGATTAGCCGAACGACCAACCGAAAGAAAAAAGTGAGGTTAATTATGGCGCGAGGTAGTTGCACTTTACAAACAGTGAAAATACATGTAAGTCACCAGGCTCACAACGACAAGGTGGTAAATTTAACAAATATTTGTTTAACATACTTACAAAACTTACAATTCACCTATTCGCGCCACGGTCGAACAAGAACAAGGTCGAGCCGAAGACGCGCACCACTTAGCTAGGCCAAAAAGGGACGCTCAGTAGCGTGGCTCAGCGCATCACAGCGCTGAACATAATGTTTGAAGGTATCTATATGTCATAATACCCAAAATGCCCGAGTTTTAATCAATGATATTCAGTGCAAATACAGTTTTAGTGGCAATTGTAAAACATTAAAAGAAAGAAACTTTAGGATTATGAATAAATTTTCTTATCGTCTACTAAATCCATTTATCTTTTTTCTGAGGTAAAAACATTCTCTTTACTATTCCTTAAATCCAGGTGTGATTTTTATAATCTGTATTAGTCATTCTGAGGCTGCATGACACACATCCATTCGCGCCAGAGGCCCAGCGTACGTCCGAAGATAGTTTTCAGGAATAACTATCATCAGGAATAACTAGCGACCTAGACGAGTACTAATTGTTGTCGCGGTCGACGACTAATGATTAATGAATTAATTAGCGCATTGCGAGCGTAGCTGAAGGCACGCTGCGCAGGAGAGCCGCAGGTGATGCATGCTTAAATAAGACGAAAATCCCGGCTTAATTTGCCATACTACTTCATTCACCAACATCTAAAAATCTTAAATATCAAAAATCGCTAACACGCATTTACATAGGTGAAGTTATAAATGCAAACAATAAAAGTAATAAATATATGATCTCACTTTTAATTTCTTTATTAGCAGCTACTGGAATGTGTAAGCAATGTCTTTCATTATTTATCTTGTAAATTGAGATAGTGTAAATCATCGTTGATTATAGGGTTTGACAGTGATTTTTCCGTCTCCTTTTCCTTTTTCAAAATGTGCTATGCGGCTGCACGTTTTGCAAAACAATTTTGTCACATTATTCGCGTAGTAACAACCTTCAGCACTACATCTTATTTAACGCTATATTGTGAGAGATTGTGTGTGTGTGTGTGTGTGTGTTCGATACAAATGTGAGCATGTCGTCATGTCCGCCTACAAATTATGCAGTGTTTCTTTATTGTACACATTTTTCAAGTGTCAAATTTATAATGTAACAAATTTTTGAGATTTCTCGCCTACTCTCAACGGAAAACATCTAATTTATTAGATATTATGTCAGCATTACCTCCTTTTGCAATTTGCAAGACGCATCTTGCTCCGAAAGTTGAACGACATGTCGCTTTTTCACGTTATCAAAATGGCGGCCACTGGGCTAGTTTCTTCCAACGTTCGCTTACCTACAACGTCTGAAAACGGCCGAGAGGAAGCGTCGTTAACGTGTCACCATGCACGTGTCGACGTGTCAGCACGTGACGCCACTTATTGGTCGTTATTAGGCGAAGGTGTTGAGCGGTGAGATAGTTCAAACACCCGATGAGATGCGATGCACTGCGATGCTCTAGCTGCGAAAAAAGAAAGCAACCAACACGACACAAAGTATTAATAAGACGTAATCATGGTTGCAGGGCACACATGCCTGTTTGAAGACGTCTTTTTTGCTCCTGCTTGCCATCGGCGGGATTGATGGCAGCAGGAGTAAGAAACGTAAGTGGCATGGTTAATTTTAGACATAGGTGCATAGATTTGAGTGCGCGAAACAATCGAATGAAATCGGAGATTCTAAAATTAGTCGTTCGTAGGTAGCTTTGCCGAGCAACGTGATTTAACGAGCAACAAACGGTCGGAATGGTCGTTGGATTCGACGTGCGTTCGTCAACTTTGCAAACACGTCGCTTCCGGCTGGCGCGAGCGTCGCACGGTCGTAAAAACAGCTTCGTGAAATCTTTGAGCAAAAAAGGAAGAGTTCTTGTTGTTACCAGCAGAGGCAATTAAATTTATGACCATATTTCGGTCAGTGCTTTTTTATTTTGGTATTGTTTACACAGTATAAAATTGCTGGAATTGGAAATGTGACGGTGGATAGCACTCGAAACAGATTGTCTTTGGTTGAAAGACAGTCTGATAAAAACAAACACGCTTTGGGACAGGTGAATGAAAAAAAAACATAGAAAGGCTATTAATGTTTACGTGAGTTGATTAGATTTTTTTATGGTGTACTTCCGTATTGTAAAAGTATCAAAGTGCACTATTGTAAGGCTACAATAGTCTGTAAGGCTAATTGTAAGTGACTTTAGAAAATATGATGCCCAAACTCAGATATAAATAATTTTTCCACATTTCTAAATCATTTTCCTTTATTTTCAAGTACTCACAGATACCAAAGGAAAAAGAATACGTAAAAAATTTGATGTTAACGACGATTATCTGAAATTAACCAGTAACTCCATGTTTTTGTGTCAATATTTTATTATAACGAAATAATTGTAGATTAAGAAAACACTTTCGAAGCACGTTCCAAATGTTATTGTTTCCATTTTTTTTGTTTTCAAACAATTTGCCCACATTCCCAGGGATTTATGTCACTTTGTCGTTTGTCCCCGGAATGAAGTAACCTTTTCAGTTTCTCACGCGTGTAATACAAACAGTGTGCCATTGAATTTGTTGTAAAGTGCAATTAACACATATTTAAAGTTTGTTGCTAGCTTTTGTTTTGTTGTTGTTGTTTTGCATTTGTTTGTTCGCTGCACTTGTTTAACCTCGCTAAACAAATTTTGTCTTATTGTCGAATATTCGAGGCAGCTATCCATTTTGAAATCTTGCAACTCCTTCAATATTCAGTGAGCGTAAGCTGTGTACAGATGGCGGCCCGGCTATATTGGTATTTTTACAACCAAGGAGATACTTTTTCACCACAGGAGTGTCATCCAAAGCCAGCCCACACACTCACAGGTACATACGTGCTGGCACCACACATGGTAAACTGATTGCTTTCTTTCGTCTGCCGGTCCGCCCGGTTGTTATCGAAACTCTTTTTCTCTGCTCAGGTCGCTTCTTCGATTCTCTAGAACTTAGCAGCAACAACACGCGCCGAGAGAGCGTGTGGACGCATCGGGCCGTTGATGTCATCCGGGCTGTGCCCATCTGTTTGCTTATAGACGCGATTCGTCCGTTAGACACGCGATTTTCTTGCGATATTTTCGCAGCAATGCGTGCGTTTACGCATCAGCTATGCGTTAATGCAAATCATCGACGATGGTTTCGTCTCGGGCGTGGTGCTAGGACGTTGCAAAGCAACAGGTGTCTGGAGGACACCAGAAAGAGAGCCAGCCCGCGCACATTCGCCATTCGTCGCCGCGTTTTGTAAGTCGACTAACTGTAATTCGTGCTGAATGAAATTTTTCGATTACCAATGTTGCTGTCCGCAATCAAGGCGATTCAGTGCTGTTCGTGTGTGATATATAATTTAATCGAATTGTTGCGCTTAATTGCGGTTATTATGCATACCTATTAGGATCTTTTATGATTATTGCAATTTGGCACTTTTCTAGTGTGACGTATTTAGTTATACCAAAACAAATGGCATTTAATTGAGAATCGAGTAGCACTATAATGAGAATTCTTTGATAAGTATATCTGAAAATATTTTAGGGCAAAATTTGAATTTCACATTTTAGTTAATCATTTTTTCGCTAAATCGCAGTCGTCCACATCTAGTACAGCGACATCTAGTACGTCCTTTGCATTATAAGTTTTTCTTCATCTACTTTGGTTAACGTATTCTTCCTACCTGTAACATTGTCATTATATTCCATGTGACTATTATTATTGGTTGGCTTCGGTTTCTTCTTCTTCCTCGGGATAGTTCCTCCCATGATATAATCTTCCCATCAAGCGTCATTTTTTGGTAACCAACTTTGACATCTTTCTCTCTTGTCGCTTTTGCTTTGCCATATATCTAATTTTCTTTTGAATACCTCTCTCCTACGTTGTTAATAAACATAGACAGTGTACGTGTTTGTTCTCCTTAACTTTCTTTTATTGATCAATACTTTTTTGCTTTTGGGACCATTTGCTCATCTGTACTACGGGTGGTATAGTTATTTATTTGATTTTGCCTCTTTAATATTAACATCAGTTATCTGCAATTTGGTTTCAAAAAAATCTTTCACCTATGAAATCTAGAACAATACTGTTATTACGAATGGCGAATTTAAAGAAGGGGATTTAAATTCGCCATTCGCAATAACAGTATTGTTCTAGATTTCCTTAACTCTTTTTTCAAAATAAGCTCTAGTGCCCTATTTTCCATGTTTTTCTTTTCTGCTTACCATTGTCTTTCTTTCATTTCAGCTTTCAGTTTCATTGATTTTACCTCCTTAGTTAGTTAGTTTTGTTATTTCTTCTTACTGTTCTTCATTCCCTTTTGTCATAATTTTATCTTCTTCAATGTCGCCATTTCATCAATTCGTTTCGTCATGTTGGAATATATTTCTTTGCCTTTTCTCTTGTACCATGGCCCAGTTATTTAATACTTTTAGATAATTGGGATAGACACATATGTGGCGAATTGTTAAAATTATTCTCGTCTTTTTTTATTGCAAAATTCGCAATGGATAATGAAATAAAAGAACCTATCCGTTTCTTTGCCTGCAGGAAACAATTAACTCTCCTTTCGCTATTTGCATTCCACTTCTTGTTTCTTGTAAATGCTAGAAGCAGACAGCTTCTAGTAGTTTGAGCCATTTGCGCACGCTAGAGTCCATCAACCCAATCTCACCTGGACGTGTGGGGGTCGATTAGGTGGCAGCAGCCAGCATATTACGTGCGTAATAGTGTCTCCGGTGTATCAACTCGGATTGGAATTGCCTGGTTGACGGGCTTTGGTGATTTTAGTGGCTTTTGTTTGACCGCGGAATGTGCACAGCGACCATTTGCCGACGAAATGGCCTAGGCGCGAACGAGCCGTACACGCAACATTCGCACGGCATACATGCTAATTAGAGACTTGCGACGTGTTTTGCCCCCCACCCTCCGCGTGCCATTAGTTTTCTTTTTTCGGTTATCCAATACCCATGGGGTTTCGCCAAGCGGCGCAACGGGAAACGCACGCGCGAGACATTTCTTTGCCATTCTGCCCACAGAGATTTGCGGTGTAATCGATCAACACATCCGCAAGGAATGTGAAATAAATATTTCTTAAATCTATGAGCTTCGATTTGGAAAACGCTTTCCCTGCAGAATACGTCGAATAAGTCAATACCAAGTTTCACTTGTTTTCTTAGTTTCACTTGTATCTTTCTGGGATGATGTCATTGTGAATTTGGTTGCCTAACTTATGTGTAGATAACTAACAGATTGCACGTTACATTTAGAATTTGTCATATCAGTTTTCTTCAAATAATTTTACATAATATTCCACTGGGTGACATAGATTTTTAAAGAAGTAAATTCCATTCTAACATTAGTAATGGTTGAGGCGATGATGTCATTGTTAATTTGGATGCCTAACACATGTTTAGATTAAACGTTCAAAGCTTTAAAATGGAATCTGTCAAATCATGGGTATAAAAATGAATCACACTAGAAGACCGTCGTTATCTAATTACACCTATTTTGGTACCTTACAGAAATAGCAAAAGTGAGGGCGAGCCTGTTTCAAATCAATGGCGTCAAGAAGGAGCCCCTGGTGCTGCCAGACGCTGAGGGCGCAGTTACCACACTCACCGAGAAGGTCTACGTGCCCGTTAAGGAGCACCCAGATGTAAGTACCACACATATCCGCAATCATACGATGCAAGGCACATATCCTAAATATAGGACTACTTATCGAGAGACGCCAGCTATTGAATCACTGCTTCTGATCAAATTGTTGAGCTCGTCCTCTTCATGCGTTTATTCGTATATTATCGCTCAAGGTTTTTATTTGCATCCTTATGTTACAGTTCAACTTTGTGGGCAGGATTCTGGGCCCACGTGGTATGACCGCCAAACAGTTGGAGCAGGAAACCGGCTGCAAGATTATGGTCAGAGGGAAGGGCTCGATGAGAGACAAAAAGAAGGTGGGTCTGAAAACTATGACATCATTGTTGTATTCATTTTTCGTGTGTATATCTCGTCTAATTCTATAAATTTGTGCGCGGTTGGTGCCGAGAAATGTTGTATGTTTGATTTAGATGCGTGTATAAATTTGGTTTGATGCTCATAGTCGCTAAAACTACCATGCAATTGATGTTTAATCTAAATATAGGCAGATAATAAATGTTTGTTTCGCTTTAACTGGTCTGTCTGTATTGCGTACGAGTGGATAGAACGCAGACGGTAATTGCATAGAGTATACTTTGTAGTTAGCACTCGGCACGAGTCATTTAACTCTAATTCTGGTCAATTATTACTGGGCCAAGTTTCGAGACAGTCTCGTCGCTGCTTCTCTTGGATGCGCTCGCTAACAATGTGGCGACTTATCACCAACGCTGCGCGTCTTTCCTGGACGTGGAACACTGGCCAACCGCGCACCACATGTATGGTGCTCAAACGATGTTTAATTGAAGCCTGGTGGCGTTTAATTAATTTCGCTCGCGACTGTCTCCCCTTACAGTTCACTGCTTTCGAAATGAATGCACTACCCAGTTAGAGATTTGCGATTATTTCATTATGAATTTATTTTTCAAAAATAACCTCAAAAATACATTTTATAATACCAAGAACGTCTAAAACCTGCGAAATTAACATTTTGAAACAAATTTTAACCGAACAGTAAGTTTTGAGAGAGATTTAAAGCCAAAAGTCATTTTCATATGGGGTTTACAATTCATTAGGTTTCCAATTAGTGGAAAAAGCGGCTGGTAACGAAACGTCCACTGATAATTTACCTTTATTATAAAAAACACTCCACATTGGAGTTTTAGCTGCCGTGCACTATGATTCAGCTTCAAACATCTCAAAGCAACGCATTGGCGGGGAGCCAAAATTAAACCTGAAGCGCGTTTGCCGCCTCCCGTCCAGCGCTCGTTTCTCTCTCAACGAAAAATAAACCGCAGCCCGAAGCGTGCCAGAATCGAATCGTAAATGCGTGGGTGTTATACAGTGTGATACGTAAAAACATCGTTAAATTCGCTTTAATTTTATCCATAAAGCGTATAAACTAGGTTATGACGAATTAGTGTACATCTAACTTGATAAAAATCTGTTTAATTTTAAGTTTAATTTTCAGGAAATGCGGTAATTGTCAATAAAGTGGTAGTGATGTTGACATATTCCACCTGGTGAGCCAGAAACTCTAAAGTTAGGTTAATATTAACGCTCAATTTTCCATGCTTGAGTGGACATCGCTGAGCGCGAGTGACTTTCTTCTGACAGCGCGACACATGTTCCGTATTATCGTTCGAAATAGTGGACATTCTTCTTCATTTGGCGCCGACTCTAGTCATTAGAAAACTTTTATTTCACTTTTGGACTCAAGAGATGATTATCGGCGATGATAAACGCTTTTTTATTTTTAGATGAATTCTGCAACAATTTTTATGCCAACCAATCGTGTGTGCCATGTTTACGTGTTTTTGCTTGGTTCGCATTTTGGATTATGTGTTTTAAAAGAGTATTTTTGTTGTTGTAGGAGGATCAAAATAGAGGTAAACCGAATTGGGAGCACCTGGCGGACGAACTGCACGTTCTGCTCACCGTCGAGGATACCGAGAATCGTGCTCAGCTGAAATTGGCGCGCGCTGTTGAGGAAGTCAAAAAATTGCTCGTACCTGTATGTATACATTTCTAAATTGGCAATAATAGAATATTCTCTTGAAGAAATATTGCCGATGCATTAAAAATCATACTTGTGAAAAAATGCCAGAATATGTATTGTTAGTAAGTGAAATAGTGAAATGGATATAACGAGCATTGCATATTGTTCACAGCAAGCCGATGGCGAAGACGAGCTAAAAAAGCGTCAACTGATGGAATTGGCGATTATCAATGGTACTTATCGTGACTCGAGCAGCAAAAGCAATTCAGCCACAGGTACGTAACGCCTTAGATTGTTATCCCTTTGATATTAAGAGATGCATCATGTGTTTTTTTTTTGCTGTTTGTGGCAGCCTGTGAGGACGAATGGCGTCGCGCTGCTGTGGCGGCGGCGGCAGAGACGCAACGCCTCCTCTCGCCGGCGATACCCGGCCTCGCGACACCGCTGCGCACGCCCGCCGTCGGCGCACCGCTCATCCTCTCGCCGCGTATGAGTGTCCCGACGACGGCCGCCTCCATCCTCAACGGCAGCGCACCGCCCGGCTCCCTGCTGAGCCCCGGCGATCCGCACAGCCTCATCTACACGCCCTACCCGGACTACACCAATTACGCAGCGCTGGCGGCGGCATCGCCGCTCCTCACCGAATACGCGACGGCCGATCATTCCGGTGGGTTATTTGCTCGTTGAACAAAAACACCTCTACCACCCCCACCACCAAATATACCACTCACTCTCTATTAGTTTACCCACCTATTACCGCCATTTTGTTTTTGTTTCTCTCCTACGCATCATTTTTGCTAAAAATCTAAAATACGTAAATCTAAAAGCAAAAAAACGTAGTAAAAGATGGGAAAAAGTTAGGAACTATCCGTAGTAAAATGTGAATTATGGAGCACATACATTTGCAGACGTTTATGGCGACCGTTTCTAATTAGAAATTTCGTTTTCATCCTGTGAGAGGCAACTTTTGAATGGGTGGCGATGAAACAAGTTAGTTTATTGCTTGTGCGTTCATTGCCAAGTACCGGTTGCTACATACCAGTGCCATAGAAGGTATCAAAATGCAAGAGAAAATATCAGCACACAGCAGCAAAATTGCAGAAATTTTTGAAATCTAATTTTTAAAAATCTGTGATAGTTTTTAAAGTTTAGCCGTAAAGTTTAGCAGCAAGATGTTCATTTCTTATTTACCCGAACGCGGCGGCGCATTTGATGCGTACATATTTTTTGTTTTGTTTGTTTTCAAGTCATTTATACAAATTATTTATTATCTTACGTACTATTGCTTTAAGCTTTATTATATCGAGTTGGATGGCCTGCGAATAGCTTTAAACGACAAAATCTGAAATACACAATCCGATTTTGCATTTCTTATATCAATTTAGGTCATAGATGCAAGTATAGGTTAAGTTTAGTATCAATATCATAGTTTTTTAGGTTATTTTTTTGTATTATCACCGTTACCTCATAATTTATTGGAATTTATAGACCATAGTCAATCCCAATCATGTAGGCTAGTACGTAGTAAGGTTAGGTTTTGACATAGAACCGTTTCGTTCTACTTTAAGATCGAAAATTATATGTGTGCATTTTTGTAGCGGCGGGAGCGGTTGCGGCGGCGGCGGCTGCCAAGCAGCGCCGGCATCTGGGCCAGGTCCGAGAGCATCCCTACCAAAGAGCGGGCGCTCTGTCATAAACACATAAAACTTTCTTTCACTATCACTCTCTCTCTCTCTATCTCACATCTGCCTGCGAATGCGTTGGCAAAACGCACTCCAAAAAAGGAAATCAAAACCTGAAAGAGACATTCTTTCGTTGCAATTGATCGAAATCTATTATTTTTTAAACTATTATCTATTAATTGTTAGATATACAGAGCATAGATTTTTATTTAAATATTTATCGAATCCGGCCGTTGGTTTGCGTTTCGTTACACTTTAATTTGTTTTATTCGGCAAACAATGCGCGGTTTGTAAATAGTGAAATTTTTCAATATTCAAAAAGATGCACACCAAAAGAAAAAAATGTCTAATGACAAGATGTCGCCCACTCTTTCCGCCATTACTCGGCGCCGCCAAACCCGAGGGGAAGTCCCAGCATAACGCGAACGTGCACGAACGAAATTCCGTTTGCCAAAAATCTTAAACGCATAAGGTTAGTTAAACATAGCCGTTTCTACTTTTGTTGTATCTTTTCTCTCTTCATTCATTATTATTATTATTATTATTATTGGTTTTTATTTTGTTGTATTATTATTTGTGTTTTTTTTTTGCTTTTTTGTATACGAAGAGAGAAAGGTTTGTTGTTATCTTGTGAATGTGCTGCATTATACTTTTGCTGGTTGTGTCTGAATCAACGAACAAAAAAAAAACACAGAAAAAGGGCAGAAAAGAATTAGGAAATCAAAACAATCACGATTTGTGTACATAGACGGAAGTACTTTTTCATGCACTAGAAACATATTTGCAAACGGCCATTAAATATTAATTATTACTACATGGGAAAATGAGTATATAGATGTCGCCATCGAAAACGTAACCTCAAATTAGAAAATTGACGAACGTAAACGGGTTGTGACAGTTTTATAATATAAACACATTGCAAACCAAGTATTATGCGTAAAAAGTAAGGAACAAATCCGTTGAGCGGCTCTCTTCTATTATAGTCTATAGAAACACTAGGTTAAGTTCTTTTTTATTGTGTTTCGTTTTATTTCTAAGAAGTTATTGTAATAAGTCAGGAGATGCGGTACATCACATTAGAGGGAAAGAAGGACTTTCCGATTGTTTATATTTTGTTTGCCAATTTTACGTAAACGACATTTTCGACATTAATTTCATTCCAAGTTGACATTCTTAACACCTAGGCAGTAGGCAACCCAATATACCAAGAAATGGGTATACAATTAATGTGTGGGAAGCTGTAAATAGTCGTTGTTTAATTACACTCCCCTCTTTAAGCCACTCGCCTTTCTGATTTGCCGTTTTTTGTCTTCTGCCCTATATAGAATATTCGCCAGACTACACATACGAAAGCGCGAATCGGAAACGCTACTGGCCCCACGTGTATTCATTTTATACGAGAAATAGATAGGCGAGGCAACGTTGACACTGACAGAAATGACATTTTTCGGAGAAAACCCGTGAGGAGTCGTACTTAACCTTATTTAAGCGCTAGCGAAACACAGAAAGCATCACGTGGCAACTAGTCTTCGAGATTTTATACACAATTTCCTTTTTTTCGATTTACGAACATTTTTATTGTATTTGTTTAAATTTTTTTACAAATTTTATCTTTATTTCTTTTTTGTTGTGATATTCAACTCCAGTTTTCCAGCTCTATGGAAACAATTAACATATTTGAGTTTGTACATAGATTTTAAAGATTGTTAGCTTTTTTTGTTATAAAAGTCCTTCTTTCTCATGAAAGTGGCATTTTATTAGTGGACAATGCAAACAATTGTCGCGTCGTTGATTCACTTGTAGGGTTCATAAGTTAGGTTAATTCTTATTTGTAGCAAATATCTATATCTATTTTTTGTATTTATGTTGTATAAAAAAAGTAGCGCACGCGTGGCGCTCAGGTCATTCATTGTTGTATAGCGATATACGATAAGAATTTTTTGAGAAAAAAAAAGCGAATATATAAATATATTTGTACAAAAAAATCCAACAGGACCAAATGAGAAATTGTTTACTTTAACACGTCAAAAACTTCTCACTGATCAAAAGCTTCTTGACTCTCATAATCTCACTCTTGTCTCGCACGTTATTTATTGATTCTCATCAAACATTTGTTTAACCAATCGACTTATTGTTGACCACTTACAAACTTACAAACTTAAACATATACACGGCGATTAAGTTCGCCCGTTTACCACACCGTTATAATATAATAATCATTTAGTATACTCACAATCTCATTTAGTAACAATATTTATTAATTAATATTAATCAAATTAAGTCCTAGATGGCGCTAGCGCAATCAGAGCGTATGTAGATAACCACCCGAAACCAATATGGCCGTTTACAATAATCACTTTTTATCTATAAATATTCATAATTCATAAAAAAACACTAAAACTAACTGCGGAGTCTCCTCGAAATTAATCCGTACTTTAATGGCAGTAAAACAATCTCTACGAAATTGAAAATTAATCGTATTAATTCGTTTGCGTTTTCTGTTTAATATTGTTTTTAATTTGGGGGCAGACGTATGGAAACGTGCCGCTGTTCTATGTACTATAATCTTAGTAATTCTTACTTGACTTAATTTTATTTTAATTTTCTGATATTCCTGAAATTAGCCACAACCGATAAAAAAGGAATACACGAATTAATTCGCTTTCTTTGTTTTGTTTGTTGATTAAAGACCTTTATTTCACAGTGGGTTAATGCTCGTATGTTTGTAGTATTACTGTTTAAGGTATAAACATTTTTTGAATGTTGTTAATCCAAAAAGAAAAACTGTTTCTCATAAACTTTTGTTGTATTTCTTTTGAGATAAAAATGTTTATACTTTAAATAGTTATTAGTATGTGAATAATGTATAATTTTTAATATGCAATTTACTAACATATTTCTTCTCTTTTGTAACCAACCACCATTTACCAACGCCGAACAAAACGAATGCGTGACCTTTTAAAAAACAAACAAAACGCACTAGAAACCACCCGTCACCATCAAACTGCAATAACCTCCAAAATGTCTCATCAAACCAAACATGGCTTCCAATCTACGTCATCTTGCGTTGCGGGCGTGTGCGTTAGTAATCAGCGGGGGTGCGGAGCTAATCTCTTATCTCACACGCAACCAAGAATTAACAACTCACCTTTATTGTACTAAATCTACTTAACAAAAAACGATGGGGCCGTAATTGGATCAGTCAGAGATCATTTGGCGATGGTTGTACTATCACGCATAGAATATGCGTAGGCATTTTGTTTTTGGGGAGCTGAAGTCGCAGCAAGGCAACATGGCAACATCTATTCAGGATCAACGCGCAGACAGAAGTTGCTGAACATCTGGTCAGTAGATATAATTTTTTTTCTTTATGTGCTATTTTCTAACTTGTTACTTAAAGCCTTAGTTTAACTGCGCATTGATTCGTTTCGTTATAATGTAATCGGTTTTAAAATCATATACGACGTCGACGACGAAATGCAATCAAAGTACAAACTTTTTTTTTTCAATTTTGAAAGCAATCACGTGCCAATTACAAACTTTACAAAAATCATCAGTGCCTTAAAACTAGATTTTGAGTATATATAATGAATTTATAGCAAATATCAAGGCGTTTTTTACAAGTAGCGATTACATTTTTTGAAACACTTTTAACCCCTTGGCCTACCACTTTAAAGACTGTTAACTATGTGTAAAACATTGACACAACCGCAAATAGTAAGGGGTCGCGATATATTTGTATTCACAGAGTCCGTTGAATTACGGGCCAGTTTCAACTTCAACTCGAATATCTACACCCGACTTTATCTGTACCACGAGCAATACTCGTATATGTATGCCAAGGGGTTAAGCAGAAGCTTTAAAAATTGGAAACAAAGCTGAGCAATTTATAACAATTTACACGAATGAATACTCAAAGTAAATATTTTGAATACATAGTGCAGAAGAGATATTGCTATATATTATTACCTTTATGATAAATGTTTATTAATATCTATAGATAGGATGTAGTAACAAATCTAATGTTTGTTTTAGTTTTTTTTTTGAAGTTTAATGTCGAAGTGCAATTAATTCGAAAACATATATTTCAGATGTAAAGATTTTGACTTTATTTTCGCGTTTTAATCTTCACTAATTTTGTTGAGCTGACAATGAGTGTGCAATTCAATCGATGCGCAAATTGAAACGAAATTGTTGCCAAACTTTTATATTCAACCCTCTAAATATATACAACGCAGAAACGTCGTCCAGTTTGTTTCAATTTGCCCGATCGACTTCTTTAATTTTATTTGATTTATCTTCTAAGATTGTAGAATGTACTTACGATGAATTATGATAATTTAATTTTCGATGAGCCTGAGCAATAATCAAATTGACAACAATTGAATGCGAAGTAATTGGAATGAATGTGTTTTTTTTTGGATGTGACGTGCTTGTCTGTCGAAATGTTGAACAATTTTTACCCTCTCTGCACAAGCATAGAGTTTACCTAAGAACTCAAATGCGCAGAGTACGTCAGTAACATGAACACGAGGTGAAATAAACAACATTTTGTTCAGCTGTTGAATGCCGTAAAATTTTGATGCAATATTTAAACAAAGCGACCGAACGAGAGTTAATGTTGTTTATTGTGTTACACACATTACTTATTATTATTACTTATATCGTGAACTTTATTATTAAAACGAATAACAGAGATATATTTATTAAAGAAAGGAGAATGAAATCATGAAACGCATACAATCGCAATATGAATGGATAATACTGTTGGTAGCTAATCGCAAAACTGTTGTTAACACAAGCGTTAATGGAATTTTGATATGAAAAAAAAAATGTAACAAAATTCTAATTGTATCGTCGCTTCTGGCGATTGATTCTAAATGTGTCATATTAATTATTAATTAAATATTATGATGTTTTATATAATATATAATACTTATTAAAAAAAGGAAATGAAGCATAGTTTTCAGTTGATATGCAGACATAACCTCAAATATCAACTATTTGTTAATGCTCGACTGTATAAAATGCAATTAACTTTACTATATATGTCTAATTAACATGAATGACACACCTGGCGGTCGAAGTACTGTTAACAATCACGCACATATAAGCAAATACAAAGAATAACAACTGATAGGTATGTAATCGACATTAACGTAGCTTCAGTTTGATTCTGCCTAACCAAATTAAGTACGCAGAGCATTGATTAACAAATGTAACCGCTAGTTTTTTTTATTTGCACCAAAATTTCGTTTATTAACCACACACATCACTTTAATATGATGCACACCGCGGAAAGATGGCTTTCATAATGTTTTTTTTTCTCGCTAATTTGCACTCAGCGCCTTACGAATGCATTTTTAAGTTTATTGATAACAAACCAATTAATACAAATGTTTGCAATTAATCTTAGTTATAGGAATGTACTATTATTTGTAATCTGTTAGTTTGTAATTAACAATCACACACACACACACACACACACACACACAAATTAATTTACTTTACAGTTATTTGTAAGTCTAATAATGACTAATAATGATTTGCAGCAATTTTAATGCTTTTTATCGATGCAGTAATTTGATAATTTCAGTTAGATACATAAATATATAACTTTGGGTTTTCTTACATTTATTATTAATT
This sequence comes from Weissflogia rhopalogaster, assembly GCA_019419845.2. Lineage (NCBI taxonomy): Eukaryota > Metazoa > Arthropoda > Insecta > Coleoptera > Staphylinidae > Weissflogia > Weissflogia rhopalogaster. The sequence goes on from WSZQ02102764.1 coordinate 51,109, forward strand.
GTATTATGGAATATGCAATATATTTGTTCTTGAATCGGTTATTGCAGGTTTGAAATTACTATTTTGCTTGCAGGAGACATTTATTATTTGAATAAATATATATTTATGAAATTACACTGTCTTGTATTTATTTATAATAATATGTATGTTGGTGTTTGGAACTGATCATCGAAGATAACTATTAACCGTGCTTTAAAATTCGAATAAATGTTCGAACTGAAATTTATAACAAATGGAAAGTAAATAATAAAACTTCGAGAAAGTCTTTCCGATTTTGATTAGCTCGCTAAAAATGATATCAAATGCAAGAGGACATCATTCTACATGAGGAGTTTTCTTTCATTTAATACCATTTTTAGCTTAATCGGAAATAGTCTCATTTGAGAGAGAACATTATTTTGGATGAGAAAATGCCAAAACATCACCAAAATAATGTTTAATTTTCCATATAATTGACTTTAAATAGCATCTATTGTTTTAGTTATTTTCCCGAAAACTATTAAAGTTTTTCTAGGTAATTTCAAGAGTACTCATAGAGAATGATGCCTTTTTGCATTTGATATCATTTTTAGCGAGTTAATCAAGATCGGAGTGATTATCTTTTTTCCAAAGAAGTCGATAAATAACAATAAAGAAAAGTACCCATGAGTTGGTTAATTTTAAAACACGGTTGATACCGTTCTGCACGGATATGATGTGACAGATAGTTTTTGGATAGTATTTATAAAATTCCGTTTTTTACCGGAAGTTTTGGTATCCATGCAGGGAGATAATTAGCGGCAACAATTCTGAAATTAACCAGTTTAAAATACGGTAACTACCGAATAAACCAAATTTAAAACTATTAAACTTTTTCAGGATGTTTATATATTTTCTGAATGAGAATGGTCTCATTTGAGAGAGGACAGCATTTTGAAGGAGAAACTGCAAGAATTTTCGAGATAATTGAGTTTAAATAACATCTATTGTTTTCGTTATTTTC
>WSZQ02102765.1:0-10434 GCA_019419845.2 Weissflogia rhopalogaster
TTTTAAAGTTCCCTGAAACAAGGTGTATAATTTGCAGCGGCTTCTTAAAAGGGACATGCTTCAATTATCTCACATTAGTATTGGACTGGTCGAAGTACTTTTCTGACATATTGAAAGCGTGCACCCTTCGTTCCTTCTCAAGGTGCTATCTATTATTTATAAATAATTCAGTAATCGATTAATTTTCCTGTCAATCAATACATCAGCCAATTACAGTAATTCCAACAACTAACTAGACTGGTATTCGTCCAAAAATGTTTTTTTTTTTAGTTTTATTACCACGTTCTATGGGAATTGTTTGTATTTGCGTGAATTATCGCAGCTTTTATTTATTCATTCAATGAAAACTCATTGTAAACTGCATGAAACAATGTGATGAATGTTGCAGTTGCATGCACAAATGCCCGTATTTTTATTTCGTACATTTTAACTGCATTCAGACATGCCAACAACGCGGTGGACGCATCCGGATGCATAATTATCAATGTCGAATAGCAGCAAACAAAGGTTATTCTAGCGTTGAAATATTTTTGTTGTTTAGAATATGAAACTGTATTTCATACGCGGGACGAGTGATCGCGAATTTGATGCTTGTGCAAGCATTGACAATTTGTATCGCGTCGGATATTGATTTACACGCGTCACATGCACGCGCACGCGAGACATCCATCCCGAAAATGTATAAAAATACATTTTCGATTTGGCGGAGGGTTGATCCGATGCTATACTATGCTAAGCGTATATACAATACCACCTTCGCCTGCTACATCTTCCACATCCCAATGGATCCCCAGCATCTTCTTTCAAGCCCTCAAATTTATTTCTTGTCATTCGTATAGGCTCATAGGCATCTACATTGTGTTGTGTACCCGAAGGAGAAGGAAATCAACTCCAGGATTTTGAATTCGTTTCAAGCTAAGAGTACGAGTACTAAGAGGACGAAACTTTTTGGGATCGTGAGTCCATGTGTTTCACATTTGATTATAGCAGTAGCTCGTAGGTCAGCAACTCGCTAATCATTAGCCATCGCTGTACTAACATTCGGAAGTTCGAAAGTTTACTATAAAACCCAGCTACAAAACTTTGAAAATATTTCTTATGGCATGAGAATTTTTCAATGTAACACCTGATTTATATATGTTGGTAAGATTATCAAGGTCAATTCAAATAAGCAAAGCCGGGCATTCTTTTGATTGTATTTTGAGGCCTCTAAGACCCATCAGAGTAAAAAAAGGGATTAGTAACTTTCTGCCGGCCCAATCCGGTCTCGTTACTCCTTGTACATAAGAGTTTTTTTTCCGGGCACCTTTGCAAGCGAATCGCCCAATCTTCGTTCGCGTTTTTACCGCGAAGTCAGGAGTTCGCGGACGGTGCCGCAGCCGCTTGTTGAGTGGGGGAGATCAAGTGGTCACTCATCCAATACGCCCAGCTACGTCCGACGTTGCTTTACTGTGGTGATCTAACAAGTATCGAGCTCCACAACGCGGCTAGCCGCCAGCTCCCATCAAAATTTTTAATTTTATATGAGATCCTCCATAAGACGATATAAAAGTGTAATTTATTGGGAAACAAGAAGAACGTGGTACTTGAAAGGTATAACAAAAATGAGCGAAAAACAGTTGAATATAACCATAATAATTTCAATGAGGGAAAATATTAATTGTAATAAATTTATAACAAATTTTACAATATAATATATGTATCGTGTTTGGTATGTATCGAATGAATTCTGTTATCGACGTGCGAATCGTAAAGAAATTAAAAATATGTATTGTTTTTATAGTTTTCAACAAAAATTAATTCATTCCTTAAATTTGCAATTAATTTGATTCAAGTTATCGATAGACTTGCAACGATATCCTTCAATAAGATTAATTGCAAGATATTTAACAAACGATTTAGTCTTTCATGACTTGCATATAAATACTTGACATTATATTACTTTCAGATATGAAGAAGAGAATAGAAAAAACTAATATTACGTCTACGAAACTCGAATGTTCACCATAATAATCGTTCGAAACCGTTCACAAAGTGTCCTCAATTCGATATTTTTCATGAGCCACTTGTTTATTAGTTCAAAGCGCTGCAGTCAAGTCAAGATTGATAAAGCCAAGAATGCATGGAACGTCCGAACCCATAGTTCTTATTATTTTTTTCTGCAGAATCGCGAAACTACCCATTCCTGTAAATTGTGTGGAAAAGATCTAATCTTATTCTTAAAACGATCATCGAAAGCGGCAAGAAACTTCAAGCAATCCTGCCCGTGATGCATAATCATCTAACAAACACTTTATTGTTCTTATCACGAGCCAGGCGCGCACATAAACAAAAATGATTTCGCCTCAATACAAAAATAATCCAGCTTGCATTATTGCATCTTTTATTTGGGATCCTTCATAAGGCGATCATATAAAAACGTAATTTACTAGGAAACTAAAAGAACGTGGTACTTGAAAGTTCAACCAAAAATGAGTGAAAAACAGAAATTAAAAATAAGTATTTTTTTGTAATTTCCTAATAAATCTAATGCATTCCATACATTTGCGAAACTCGTATATCCACCATAATAATCATTCGAAACCGTTCATTAAGTGTCCTCAGTCCCGTATTCTTCATGAGCCACATGTGAGTCATTACAATGCGCAGCTGCAATGAGTCGATTACACTCCAACTTATGACTGATAAGGCCAAGAAAGCAAAGAACGTCCAAACGCATTTAGTTGCCTGAAGAGTCTATCATCGTTTATAGTTTTTATACATGGTACTGTCCACAAGGCGATATAAAAATGTAATTTACTCGGAAACTAAAAGAGTGTAGTATTTGAAACATCAAATAATAGCAAAAAAGTAGTTGAACACAACAATTACAGTTTGATTACCTTAAAATAGTATTCGAAATAAATATATAACAAAATGTTACAATGTACTTAAAAAATATATCGTGTTTGGTATTTATTATATACCCTCCTCGATGAACTATGGTCAATTTCGGGTCTAAACCACGACATAAATCTATAATTCGAATTTTAAGAATTGTTTTAAAGATTTTCTGCATTCTAATTATTGTAAATATATTATTGTAGTGTATTTTATTTAATTTCGGTGATTTCGCCATTTTTTTTTCGTTTGGTATTACCCCTTTATTTGCTATAAATATACTTTATTTCATACATTTTATTCGACTTTAGTCTCAAATTACACTCAAAAATATGCTCTTTCAGTTGATACTGCACACAATTATTTAATTTGGCGGTAGGGGGACCACATGTTACGTTACAGGTCATCAGCCACGAAGTTTATATTTTCCACTGAAATATTCCGATCAGTTTTTCAGTGAGGTTTTTCATTTTGGTCTCAACTTATTCACAGAAACATGTTTTTGTCAGATTTCGCTCAGTTAGCCGTATAATATCTCATAAATGCCCCCCCCCCCAAAAAAATCAATAATTATGTATGTTGTATCTGAAAGGTTATATTTCAATGAGTAGTTTGGGACAAAATAAAAATGGCCACTAAAAAACTGACGGGAATATTTCAGTAGGACCTATATACTTATTTATTATACTTCTATTTTTGTGCAATTTTTGGGGCCAAATTAAATTCCCCATTCAAAAATGAACCAGAATTTTTCAAGGTGACATTTGTGCTCCATAAAAGAAAATTTAATTAAAACACCATATAAAGAGGTTCCCCCCAAGCAACAAAGAAGTGCATCGTATCATCTGAAAGAACATATTTTGGTGAGTAATTAGAGACGAAATTCAAATTCCGCGATTAAAATGAAAATTAAAATGAAATAATATATATTTACAACGAATAAAGGGGTCATCCCCTTTGAAATTAAGACCACACCACCAAAGTTAAATAAATTGCACTACACTAATATATTTACAATAGATAGAATACCTTCAAGAAATTCTTAGAATTGGAATTATAGATTTATGATGCGTTTTAATGGCTTAGTAGTGAAATTTTATTTAATTATTAATATAATTTACATCTGAAACTAATTTAGTTCTCGAATTTACAATTAATTTGATTATAGTATTCGGTAGAATTTCATCTACATCCCTAATACTAAAATATTTAACAAACGATTTAGTCCCATCAAGATTTCCATACTAAATACTTCAGATTATACTACTTTCAGATATGAAGAAACTAAAAGAACTAGTAATAAGTCTAGGAAACTCGAATATCCACCATAATAATCATTCGAAACCGTTCATTAAGTGTCCCCAGCCCCGTATTTTTCATTAGCCACATGTGTGTCATTACAATAAGCTGCAGCAATGACTCGAATTCACTCCAACGTATAACCGATAAAGCCAAGAATGCAAGTTAGCTTCAAACGCATTATTTAATTATTCATTCCTGTGGGATCGCTCTCATGTGCGCTTCACAATCAAACGACATGTCATTAATATCAACCAGGACATGGCGGAAATATCGGCGTTGTAGAGTTGTTAATAGAAAAATACACATTTGGATGATTTTTCGAGCATTGCGCTCCGTATGAAAAATGAATCTCAATGATATAATAGTATCGAATCGTATGTTGGAGCGTGAAAATGGAATCCCGAGTAACAAGCGCGGGTGTCGAATCGGAATTGAATATGCGATAATACGATTTTAATATTTCGCCAATTTTGTACGCAGCCGACGACGTTTTACGTCTTCGCGCCTAATCTAAAGACGCTAGGCGGCGCAGTGTCATCGCGTTCCTCCAGTTCGCCGCCGTACGAAGAAGAGGAAAGATTGTAATAAATTTTATTCGCCGCGCAATAACTCAAAAGGGATGAAACCGGGAGAGCAGGCGTAGCGCGCACATAGCGCACTCGATGCATTTCAGTTTTTCATCTTCAGACGAAGAAAAATCGCACAAAACGATGAATATGCCTATTTTTCTCATACCCAGGTTAAAATTATACAAAATATTGAATATATTTAGCAGTTATTTCTTTATAATTAAAATATAAATGCTGTTTTTCTACTCTTGTTGTATAATGAACACTTTCCAGTATCGACTGTTAATAAGAAATTATTTTCTTTACACATAATAGTCGAAGAGGAAGTACAATGCGAAACTAGCATGGAATGCCCTTTCCTCACTCGTTTTCTTTTAAAATAAGACTATAAAACAGAGAATAATATAGTAAAACAGTTTAACCACAGAAAATAGCACCTATCAGTGTACAGTGCACAATGTTATTGTATGAATATGAATATAACTTCCAAACAATTAGCAATGGGGTTAATTCACAAGTGGCACTCCGAACAAATTTCATCGGGCCACTCAGCTGGAGCTGTGTAAACAACACATGGTGTGAATAGTGATCAGTTTAAAGTAAAACGTCAAGGAGAGAAATCTGACAAATGCGAACAGAATTCAGAAGGCAAATAGTTTATAAACTATCAGTTCGATTTTAACTTTTCTTTCTTTTAACGTGTGTATTAATTAAACTTGAGGGATAGACTATTTTTTGTCCTTTATTATTGAACCCTTTGAGTTTTTTTTTTCTGTAATTTCAGTGACGCGTCTCGATTGCGTCAAAGCTCTCATATCGTAGCACATCTAGCAATGCCATTAATCATAACAGATTATCATAACTATTAACATTAATCATAACTATACTTAATGTAAAATTATTTTCCTGTAGTATAAGGATGTGCTATGACATATCATAAAATCTCGAGGCGGAACACTCAATGAAGTTGTTTATGAATATACAAGGATAAAGGAGTTATGGCAATTGAGAGAAGAAATGAAATAAAACGAATGAACGTGAAGATAGGAAACATAAAACTAGAAGAAGTGAAATACTACAAACATTTAGGAGTGGAATTGGACAGTACAGGGTTGAAAGGGTGGGACATCAACATGAAGATAGAGAAGGCCTATAGAGCTATAAAGTAAGTTTATATTTATATATAATAAAAGAGAGCTTTCAAAAGTGACATAAATAATGACAAAAAATGTGAAACTTGAAACATCAGTCAAAGAGAGAGTAAAGTAACAGCAACCGAAATGAAATGCCTGCGAATGCCTCGATGACTCGGGTAATAAAATTAGACAGATTAAGAAGCATTGTAATTAGATGATGGTATACTTAATTAAAAAGAGGTATCAAACAAGATAACCAAGACTAAACAAAACAATATATCTACTTATTTTGACATATGGAAGTGAAAAAGCTGGGTGGGTGAACAACAGAGATAAGAGTAGACTACAAGTTGCTGAAATGAGGTTTCTGTGAAAAATTGTAGGTAAAACCAGACTGGACAAAATTAGAAATGATGATATTCGAGCAGAATTAAAAATTGATCCCTTAGACAAACAAATAGGGATGAAACAACTAAATTGGTGGGGACATCTAGTAAGGATGCCAGAAGATAGACAAGTAAAACAAATTTGACAAGCGAAAGCTGCAATAAACAGAAAAAAAAGGTAGGCCCAGAAAAGAGTGGGACAATATAATACAGCAAAGCATAATAAAACAAGGAATAACGATAACTGAAGCGAAACAATTAGCCACAAATAGAAAAAATGGAAAAATTTTGTAAATACATACATTTTGTAATAGAGCGAAAATTAAGTTTTCACGCAAATAGCAAGGAAGAAATAGTTATGTAAGAAATGTTGTACAATTAAATTTAGTACAAAAGTGTAAACCGACCGACACCGAATGGTAAAAGGTCTTTTTGAAAATAAATATACTTAGGAAGCATAGAGACCAAACAAAGAGAGTGTGCGAGGGCGCAAGGAAACAGTTTAGATCTTTTCTTTGCGCCCAAAAGGGCTAAGAAAAACATTGGAAAATAAAATTACCAACAAGGAGAGAGAGTTCCAATTGTCCAACACCAAAATAAATGAAACTTTTTGTACTTGTAGTACATATATCGAAATAAATTGTGTTAACGGGATTTTATGCCGTTTTGAGTCGTTTGCCCAAAAAAATTCAAAGTTTGGTATTTATTGCATTAAAAGCAGCATTCGTGGTATACTCACGCGTGTACTTGCGTCAAGCGCGCCAAGATCGGTCTACATGTCGGAGTGTTGAAGGTATGCCACTTAAGTCATGCAGCGAATGTTGCTGTTAAAGCAATATATACCAAACTTTAATTATTGTTTTGGGTACACGACTCAAAACGGCGCCGGCGTAAAATCCCGTTAACACAAATTGTTTCTACGTATGTACTACACGTATAAAAAGTTGCATTCAAATCCGTGTAGTACAATTGAAACATTCTCCTAGTAAGTTATCAACAAGAAAGGATAGTAGAGAAAGAGACGCAAGGAAATATGCGCAGAATAGAATGGAATGGAAAGAATTTTCTAAATCCGAATTTAGAAATATAAAAATGCAGAAAAATATTGGCCCACGTCTTCTAAGGGGATAAATTTTGTTAATATACTATATGTTCCTCTATACCTACAATGATGAAGTAAGATTTCTGTTGAAATTTAAATAATTTAAATCTTCGATTTTTTTCTACTTTGAAGCTTTGCCAATCATGATTTAATCCAGAACTAATTGATCTTGATTTTTCTTTTGCTAAAAAATATTCACGTTTAAATGCAAGCGAATTATGCAACTAAGAAATTAAGTATCAGATACGTATGCAAATTTCCCATAAAATTGAATTACCGTTAACAGTACTAGCAACGTTTATAAGTAAAAATGAAATTAGTAACATCCTATGTTGTTATAAAATTATGTAAATTGCCTTGGCCATAAATGCCTCTGTATTTTTGAGAAGGGGATAAATTTTGGTAATATACTATATGTTCCGCTATACCTATAATGATGAAGTAAGATTTCTATTTAAACTTAAGTAATGTAAATCTTCGATTTTTTATAGCTTGAAGCTTTGCCAATTATGATTTAATGCAAAACTAATTGATCTTGATTTTTCTATTGCTAAATATTCACGTTTAAAGTGCAAACGAATTATGCAACTAAGAAATTAAATATCAAATACATATGCAAATTTCTCATAAAATTGCATTACCGTTAACAGTATTAGCAACGTTTATAAGTAAAAATGAAATTATGAATATCTTAAGTTGTAATAAATTTATGTAAATCCGTATATTTGAGAAGGGGATAAATTTTGTTAATATACTATATGTTCCTCTATACCTATAATGATGAAGTAAGTTTTCTATTTAAATTCAAATAATGTAAATCTCCGATTTTGCCACGTTGAAGCTTTGCCAATCATGATTTAATCCAAACCTGATTGATCTTAATTTTTCCATTGCTAAAAAATATTCACGTTTAAAGTGCAAGCGAATTATACAACTCTGAAATTAAATATCAGATACATATGCAAAATTTCCCATAAAATTGTATTACCGTTAACAGTATTAGCAACGTTTATAAGTAGAAATGAAATGAGTAATATCTTAAGTTGTAATAAAATTATGTAAATTGTCTTGGCCATAAATGCCTCCGTATATTTGAGAAATTTAATTAATATTTTTTATCAACTAAAGTCGTCGGACATTCGACACGTTAGTTGCTTCTTAAATTTATAGTGTTAAATAAATTCTTAAATAAATAAATTAAATTAAATCTTAAAGAACACGTACTAAGGTTCGATTCAAACTTTTTAGCATAAATTTCATTATGTTATATTATAAAATGATGTATTACAATCTGATATATTACGATTTGTTCCTAGTGATTAAAAATTATATTAATGAATTTTAAAATATTAAAAATATTATAAAAATATTATATTATAAAATATTATATGTTCTTGATCATAAAGTATTTCATTGATGATAACTTCAAACAGAGTTTAAACAGAGTTTCAAATAACTATATATTTTTTTGAAAATAAAATTTACCAATTTATTTGTTCTTCACATACTTTCCTTGCATGTCTATCATAGATGTGGCGCATTATTATGGAAATTCGTACAAGCTCAGGCATTGCCTGACCACAATTCCGGCTTGCTAAGCAAATGGAAGTATAATTAAAATAGTGCGTGCCGAAACGTTTTATCACGTATTTCGAAAAACGCTCGAAAAGCTTTTGTCAGTTAGCACTTGTTTAGCATAGGTGTGGCGGTGGTACCGGTCGAGATGAAGCACAAAACCGCACAAAACCGACACGCATACTCATACAACAGAGGTAAATCCATCCAAGAAAGAGTCAATGCCGTCGGCTCGAAGTTGATGTTTATCAAAAAAGCGCACCCTGCGCATTCTAAATACTTAGGTTTGCCTACGATATCAGCCACGCAATTTTTAGCGTGTTTCGGTTGGTTTTAACCATTCTCTTCTAGCTAAAATCTATAAATACCAACTGATGCACAAATGCATGCAAACCATATGTATGATATCCGAAAGTGTTAAACACTCGACGATAGTTTTCGGCCAAGAACAGACGGGAAGCGCGGAAATTGCAGACGGTTTTGTCGTTCGTGTTGTTTGCTTTTGGCGCTTTTTGTAGTTTTTATTGTTAGAGAGTAACCGGACGTTGAAGGTGCGAGTTCCGAATGGCTAATATCGGAATGCGGTACGTAAATTTGTTGTTTGTGCCTGAGTGTTGACCAGTGATTGATGGAACGGACATCCGACTTTACACATTATTCAAAAACGGTTTTTTTACGGTTTTACCACAACAGCACTTTAAACTTAAAAAAAAAACTAAACTTTTAAACTACCTCGATAGAGGTAGTCTTAAAACTTTTACACATCTTCGAGGTTATATCGATACGACTAGGTAAAGAGATGGGACACGACTGATGAGCGGTTGATTTCAACCCTTTTCCCCGAACGCCTGCAGCTTAACTCTCGTTTTCAAAACTCGTTCTTCACTCTCGCTTTTCGAATTTACATTCGCTACCTGAATCTTCCTCTCGCAGCCTTCCACAGAGCGTCGTATAATGCATATGATTAACATCCATTGTGAAGTTTAACCCTTTGATCCTTGGGCATCAGCTACCTAACCTACACATGCACATGTTTGAGCATAACACACAGCCACTCATACATGTATACACATACTCATGCATAGAGACCCATGGAAAAATATAGGCATTGGCAAACATAAAATATTTAAGTCGCTCGCTCTTTCGGATGTGAGAGAAGGAGCGGCGTACTTTTAGGGGGTTTGCCTTCCGCCTTCTTGTTTCAGTAAGGTGCACGCCTAAATGCATTCAACTATATGGCACGTATGCGTATGCACACATGTTCGCAATGCGGGGTGCGCGGAAAGCAAAAGTGACGGAGAAAACCGAATTCGTGAAAAGAAAATAGGGGCCTGGATGACGCAAACGAGGGATACGCATCAACGGATCCGAGTACAGCCCTTCGGAAGCGCCACAATCCAATTGCGGTAACGGTCGATGATCGGTAAAATCAAACAAAAAAATCTACTAAATATATTTTCTAAATCTAAATTCCTCAACTCGCT
>WSZQ02102776.1:0-10434 GCA_019419845.2 Weissflogia rhopalogaster
CAAGTACCGTCAGTAGCGAGACCGGATTGGGCCGGGTGAAAGTTACTATTCCCTTACACCACTATGTGGTAGAAAAACGGTTGTTGAATAAATAAAATATATTGAAATCGCTCACTGTGCGCCGCTCAAATACAATTGGTTAATATGTTTTAGGTTAATTCAGGTTCAGAACTAAGCTAACTACATGACTGCCACTAAACATTGACTAACAATAAGATTTGGTTCGCTACAAGATTTGTTTCGAAATGAAAATTGGAATATGTTAACCGGACAGTTGAATATGACGCATGAGTACGTCTTGCCATTTAATAACCTATAAATAGCTTTTATATCGAGGACCTATTCACACCTCCTGCAGTTATATTTGTGCGTAACGCCCGGTTAACAGCTGAAATGTACATCATCAGGTTGTCACCATTCCATTAAATCATGCAATATGTGCTCTTTCAGATCAAGTAAATACCCTCAATGTATAGTGCGCTAGAAATATAGAGTATCATTGAGGTTATGTTACAGTCGCTACTCGTGTCGGCTAAAGACGCGTTAAACGATAAAAAAACGCTAACGCTACCATTGTTTTTGTCAACGTGTGTATGTATGTGTGTTTTATTTAACATTTATAGTTTTACATGTATACAGTCTTATGCATTGCTAGAAAGTGCCGCGCCGCTAGGTGGCGCTATGCACGTGGATGGCGGGCGGCGGATTGCCGAGGTCCAGCGTGAGGCGGTACGTCGCGCCCCCCCACCTGTCGTGCGACGCGCATCCCGACGACCACCGCCCCCGGCGAGCCGCCACCGCTCGTCTTCGCTGCCTCCGGGCGCCGCAGATAGATTCATAATGGAGCCACTCATGCCGTAATGTAGTACTCGCGGCGCTGTATGCACTTCTCGCGCATGATGTAGCACAGCGCCAGCGTGATGAGGACGGCGATTGTCACCCCCATGCCGATGCTCACCCAGATGATCTCCTCGTTGATACCCTGATACGAGCGTCCTGCAACCGACGCAAACCGCCACAATCGTGCGCGATGTTAATTAATCTGTTGGTTATGCAGCCTACTCGTACAATGATGCGTCATGCAATTCAATGCATATATTCCTGGCTCACGAAGTGTGCTTTAATTGCCAATTAATTTCTACCGGTTGGCCTAATATCATTGATTTTAGGGTATGTTTCATTTTAAAGTTTTAATATTGCCAACAGCGCCCAGGAAGTTGAATACTTAATAGGCCGGCAAAACTTGGCTTGTCGACTATGAGTAAAATTTTCTAGGAATGCTTAGGTCAATATTAAAATTTGATAGGCTAAATGATGCAAAATTAATGTATCTAATGCAATGATGCATAAATTTTGTCCAACAAATTTCAGAATTTCTGATACTTGTACATCCCGCTACCTTATTATATTTACACATATGTTAGAAGAAGAGTTGCTTGATATAATGCCGTCAATTCTACAATGATATCACGATTACTTCACAAGAAATTACGATTACTAACGAAAATTTGGAAGTTACTCATTCCATATACTGCCATATACTGCCATGTAAATTCCGTTTAACAAATTTGAAATTATCGGATACTTGTTCCAACCGTTACATTATTATATTTACACACCTGATAGAAGAAGAATTACTTAATATAATGTCGTCGATCCCAAATTGATATCACAATTACTTCACGAGGTAACCTGTCGAAATTTTGGAAAAGTTGTTTATTCGACCATATACTGCCATATAAATTGAATTCAACAAATTTGAAATTTTCGGATACTTTAATATCCCGTTACATTATTATATTAATACCCTCGTATTAACCGTTGTCATATTTGTTAAATAAATAAAATCTAGGCAACTTTTTGTGCGTGGCTTTTCATTTTCCCTAGGTCTTTACAAAAAATCTGTTTTTGTTCAAATTATCTCCTGCATTTTTGTGATTTCTTGTTGTTCGTCTAACTAAGTATGATAAAGTTTTCTAGTTAAGACTTTCGTGATTCTATGAATTTTTACTAGAAGTATATAATTCTATTTCGAATTAGTTATTTACTCCTGAAGTTTCCCTTAATCGAATTAGTTGCCGTGTCCTCACGCCGAAGCAAAGTAACAGCGCAAATCTAGTCAAACTCAATTATTAAGCACTTCAACTTATTTTTAAGCAGCGCGGAAAACAACGCAAACTCAAGAAAATTATTTACTTTAGCGGCTGGAAGTTGTCTCGGTACTAAGTACGCACTTCTCGAACGCTGCGATAGACGGTAGTCAGTCGATTCGAGATGGAACTTGAAAAATTACTTACAACCCTCTTGCCTGCCACTACATATTAACATTTTAATTAGTTTCGCCTTAGCACCGACTTGGTATATTGTATGCTGATGAAATATCCAGCGGGCGAAAAGCGCTCGACTTCTTATTGAATATTCGCACGACGCACGTCGTAATGAATTCGGGAGGTGGCGTTATTGACACCAACGATTTAGGCCAGCATTCCCTGGCAGGTCTTTGCGTATTGATAAACAAACGATGGCAATTTTATTAAAAGTTAGCAAGGTGTGAGTAAACTGGAGGTTGTTAACGAGCCTGTTGCCAGGCGACTGAAATTTCGTCAGTCGGTGTGAATTTCATCCGGCCACAGTTGGGAAGACTGTGCAGAGACAACATTATATCAAGGACAAAGATGAAAATTATTTCAAGCGACTTTACGTTTGTTCAACCATTAAAATTCAAGAATAGTTATTCACCTTTTGAATTCTCGTTCGTGAAACTCAATTTTGTTTGCCAATAGACATCATATCAGCCTGTGAAGAAGAGGAATTGTCTGATGAAAATGATTTAAAACGCGCTTTCGTGTGTTCAACCATGAAAAATCATCTATTGTCATGTGAGTTTTGAATCATCGCTTTCTTTAAATCTATTTTGGAAACCTACAGACATCTTGTCTGTCTGTGAAGAACATAACTTGTCTGTGAGTGCCGATTTACATAACATATATCAAAAATTTAATCACATTTTGAATTCCTACGATCTCTATCAGGTTTTGCATTTTGATAAACAGTCGATGGGAATTTTAACAAAAGTTTACGGCGTGTGCGAAATATAAGGACGGCCTGTTTCCAGGCGACTGAATTTTCGGCATTCGTCCACATTCGCCCACTGATTCGAGTCAATCTGTGGACGTACAACATTGCAACTGGGTCTATACAAAATGGGAATGATTTGAACCGGTATTACGTTTGCTCAACCATGAAAATTGTTTTTCGTTGATGAATACCGTTTTTTCATCCACACAGGTAAACATGCCTGTGAATGCAAGCCAACACAACATAAAAACTTTTTAAGCACATTTTCGTGTGCTCACCGTTGTAATTATTGGAGATAATTCCGGTGACTTTGCCGGCGACACGTCCACCGACCGGCATCTTGACGAAGCGTGTATATCAGCCGATTGCTTCTAACTGCTGTTCTGTACAATCTCGTTGAAATTCTTCAACCAGGATGGATTGGCGTGCTCGGAACCTTCTCCTAGTCGCACCACGCTGTTGCGGCAAACGAGGATCTGCAAACAGAAAAAAGCGTTCAGTCGCCGAACGCTGCGAAACTTCCTAAGTCTTTTTCCTGTGAGACATTTTGTCTACGCTGCCATACACTTCCGTCGACAAAGCAAAACACTGTTTTCAACCCACGTTAGTTAACCAACCGCTAGGGACACATTTCAGGGCTGGATTTGATGTTTATTTGCAAACTCATTCGCGCGTCCTGTATTTTCACTTGAATGCTCTTAAGGCTTCTAGTAGTGTACGGAGAAAGCTTTTATATTGTTTATTTATCATAGGATACATTGTGTATTCACGACTAGCGTACGAATGTTGTGTACATGTTAGAGCAATCTCGCGAGTTATTTACGCCAGGAATTGTTGGTGCTGGGAACTTGCGTCTAGTTCAGGCTGATGTTTGCCGGGATAAGACCCCGTTTTCTCCAGGAAGAGATCACGTTACAACTCGGCTTGTAAGCGTGGTGTTTTCACTCATTCCTTCACACAGTGCAGGAATGCAATGCCTGTTGGAATGCAACATGTTTTTAGTGAAGTGTTATATCTTCATACCGCATTCCAATTAGAATAATTTGTTAATAGAACTTTGTGACTACGGTTTTCATGCTTATACCAATTACAACTCGTCACAAACAACTCCATAATGAACAGCATAATGAAATGTGAAGCCGGGAACAACACACTTTGAAATTAAAATTCTTTGACAGGTGATCAGATATTATTTGATACTGTTACGCGGTTGTTGCGCTTTTTAATATCATTGATTTATTTCCCGGTGATGCGCGGGACCTGACTCAACAGGATCTTTATAAACTAATTGCAAGTTCCTTGATTTTAGCCGATGTGGTAAATACCACTCAATCCAACGTCTCTGTTCACAAAGCTCACGATTTCGAACACCACAACGTCCTTATTAAAACAAAATGACCACAACAAAACACTTAACAACCACTCGACAAACTCACCAGAGGAGAAATAGCTTTTATAGTAGCGCAACCCCCTCCCTTCCATTGCTTCTGAACACATCACCAACCTTACAACCAGCGTACGCGGACCACTCATCGAGTAGGCACTTCACCATTTATTTTATGTTAGCGAACCACACCAAGCTGCCAGAGTTCGCATCGTAGCATACATACTGCGTCCTGATAAAATATTAAGCTGTCTTATTTTATGTTGACTTCTACCTTTATATCGCATGTCAATTAAATATATAATTAACACAGGAAGATTTTATAACAATAGAGATACAAAAGCCCCCTGAGGATAAATTCCGAACCGAAAGTAAATACAAGTTATTTATACGGGCGCAATACCCGGTAATTGTACAAAGTTGATTGCAACGTGAGGAATTAATCAAGTTGTTTGGCGATTCGATTAATTAACTAGCAAGTAGTCTGGACTGCTATATAAAGATTATCTTGTTGGACTTTTCTTATTGCGACGTCTTGCGCATTTAGTGTATAAATGATTAGCATGTAGCGTTAGATTTAGGTTTAGGAATTAAAGTCAGATGTTGCATAAATCAGACTGTTCACTTCGTGCTTCATCCCTACACTCCGCTGCCTTACAGCCGCCGTACGAGGTTTACTCATCGTGTAGGCCAGAGTTCGCAACATAGCGTACCGAAACTATGGGTTATATCCTTCGAATATGTTTTAATATAATTTATTGCGCCCTGATAAAACATTAATTAATTATTTAAAACATTATTTTATGACGACAACTACCTATAGACCGCATTTCAATTAAATAAATAATTAATTAAGGAAGTTTATCGTCGTATCTCCATCAACCTCCCACATCTAGAAATACAAAATACCCCTGAGGATAAATTCCGGACCGAAAGCAAATACAAGTTATTTATACAAGCCCACTACATGGGCAATTGTACAAAGTTGATGCAACGTGAGGAATTAATCAAGTTGTGTGGGGACTGGATCGCCTCGGGGACCGAGATAACTGATCCAGGTCAGAATGGCGGCCGCTTAGTGTGTATCGCATTATCTCTGCCTCTTAAAAGCAGTATGGTCTGTACAGCCCAACCTACAATTGTCCTGCCTGTTGCCTAAACGTCGGGGATCGTGGCAAGGACTACAAAGCATACGATTACGGCCGGATTACCATTATGAAATTCGATGATACGACGGCAACAAGTGTTTAGCATATAGGAGTATGTGCTCCATTGATATACATATTACTGATGTTCGATGTCACATTAACAATGCATTAGTAGTGGTAAACTAAGTTTCTGCTATCCACTTGACGTCAGATGCTTTTTGCTCCCATCAGGAATTGCACAAAAAGTAAAAACGCCTGCGAGCACCAATCAATTACGGCGTCGGTGAGGGATCCAATGTTAATCAATCTTTAATCAACGCGCACCGTCGTCGGCGTTGGTTTACGGCTCCATTAGAAGGAAAATCGATCGGTCCTGATCTCCGAACGCTTCGGTCGTTCATTAGATAATAGATTATAAACAAGTCGAGGGGACCATTATTTGATTACCGTTTGACACATATGTGATACATTTGCTTTATTTGCTTTTTGCATTTATTATCGAGGAAATTGAGAAGCCTGGTGCAATTTGGGACTAGCTGACTCTCACATCTGTCTCATCCGGGTGCTGACGAACGTTTACTCCTAAAAAGGCCGCTGGGTAAAAGCATCTTGTGCAAATAGTATCACATCGTAAATTGGCCATGATTGATTAGTCCCGCCGGCAAGGCCTAGACGCAGGCTTTTAGTCTGAAAGGGTGGATATAATGACACTCATTCTACTTGGAGCTTCTTGACTTCTTCAACGCAGTATCTGATTACAAGTCCTAATAAAATAGAAGCATTGTGCGAGCTGCTATATATAGAAATTGACTGCGTTGGAATTATTTATGGTCTATTTATTCAGAGCGGGAACTGTAATCGTCCCTTTACAATTGTAATTATCTGGTGGAACCTTTCAGCATCTCGGATGCAGGACGAAACATCACCTGTCATCGATTTGCATGTGCACGTAGTATTCGCCAACTTCAAGGCCCGTTAGCCGTCGCATGCACCTCCCCACAGTCAATACCAATGAAATTCAGGTGTTTCACGACACTCGTTCACCGGGGATCGCAGGCGGTGCCGGCTTTATTTCGCTTCGTATGATAAAGGCTTTTGCTGGAGCGTTACTATAGTTACTATTATACAGTGGATTTTTAGTAGATATATGTGGCCAAAATCATTTGTATTTTAGATTCAGCCTTTTTCAGATTCAGGCAAATTTGCAATGTCTTAAATTAGAGACGGATTCTCTCTAATTAAACGTCTATAACCATATTTCAATGAAATAAGTCAGATTAGGCGAGATCCAGTTAAAATTTTATGTCGGAACTTCATTTCTGTCTGAACATACTATGAGTCCTGTATCCCAGTATAATTCATCTGCTGATAGGTTAACTTCAGGCGTACTGAAGCACTCTGCTGAGTACGCAATGTACATTCATGACCTCTGACTCTGTAATAAACACTGGCAGTGAGTATCTTAAAAAAAAAGCAGAGTTCTGGACTTGGGATCTACTAAGTGTACAAATGAATAGAGTTAATAGTACAAACATAAATCAGATCAAATTCTGAAGTCTTGAATGCTTCCTTGAATATAAATGATTTTGGCTGGCCATTTTGCTGAATAATCCATTGGACCCGGATGTTGAGAGTTTTGATGTAGGCTTGTGTTTCCGAGGCGCTGACAGCTGCCGCTTTCTCTGCAATTGCTTGGATCCCTCATAATAGCCAACCGTAGGAGATGCACCACTAATAATTTGTGTGCGCCCAGAAATCCTACGGGTGGAAATGCACCTAGCCGCCTTCAAAACGCCGCGGATCCGTTCGCGCTCGAATCGCACGCCTGCAATCATCCGACAGCCGCTTCCTTCCCAACTGATGGAGATTGATACACATCTCGCAAAGGATTGCCGTGCAAACCAATCTGGAATTATATTCGGGCGCGCATTCAACGTGGAATTAAATCCGGAAGTCAGTCTTCCATATTTGCGTTTCTGGTTGATTTTATTTTATAGAAGGACCCAGCCAGCGGCCATTAAAAGCTCCCCGGCTTTGCATCCCCACAGGCTTCGCCTAGCGTTCACGTAGTCAATTTAATTGAATGGCTCACGCTCAGGCGGTACGTTGGTTTCAGCAAGCACACGACGTTTCCGCACAAATAACTCCCAAAAGAGTGCTTCGAATGCGATTGTTTTTGTATTTCCATATTGTTTACAATTCCGAACATGTGCGAGTATACGGTTGGGATATCGAGGCTTGAATGGGGGAAAATCAGCCGGAAAATAACAAGATGTTATTCCAGCTCGCCAGGCGGGGCGTAATCAGAATTTGATGTATGCAAGGCAGGCCGATACACTCTACGCGAGTCCGAACCACTCGTCCGACTGATAAAGTTCGCGCTGCCCCTATTAGATCCTATCGTGGACCAAGAAGGCCAATAAAGCAGGGAGCGTGGTGCGAATAATCGAATTCAAGCAGTTTACGGCCGTCGCCGTATTTCCACGCCTAGTACGACGCCAGCGGAAATTATTAGGAGACCGGCCTGAATCGGGAGTTAGTGGAAAATTGTAAATTACCAACGAACCCATACAAGTTCAAAAGACGCGCTGTATTCAAAGACTCGTGAAATGTTCATATCAAAAATTCTGAATTGCATTAATCTAAAGCAGTTATTCTTTGATGTAATTTTGATATGACTTTGATGTGACTTTGATGGACATTAACTCTCATATTTTAATGGAATTTAGCGCTTTAATATTTTAGAAGTTCTGAGGCTAATCAAAAGAGTTATTAAAATAATTTAGTAGTACTCCTCGGTTATTGCGAATAAAAATATATTTCACTCATCTGCAGCATCTTTTTGAAGTAAACCTATATCTTGAGTACGCATATCGTAAAACATCTAACATTTCCTATCAACAATAATAAAATAATGAACGTTATTCGAAATCATTATTGTTTACGTAGATGCATACAAGAAGCATAATGGGTATAAGTAACCAAATCCCTTTCATAAGAATACGGATGTTTATAGTATTAACATGTATTCCTAAGAATTTAAATCTTACAATATTAATGTACATATTTATTTGTATAGCTACAATTAGTAATAGATACTGTTGTCGCGGTCACTAGCAGAGATCCGGAATTTCAAATAAATTCTTTACCTTCCGGACTGTTGTTACTGTGACGTAATACGCCATTAGAGCTAGGTTTAGAATTAAAGAATAAAGTCAGTTGTTACATGGATCCCACACTGTCCACTTCGTGATTCATCCCTGCACTCGGCTGTCTTACAAACGGCGTAACAGTTGTCACCGATCGCGTGTGTACGACAAGGTCACCTTTATGCTCACAGAAAATAGCATCAGCTATTTTTCTGCTACACTTGTCTTTAAATATCTAAATGTACTATGACATTTCATAAATTTCAAGGATCTTTACGATTGTTATATGTTACTCTAACACGAGGAAGCCAGACCTTCGCTTCCAATTTTTGTTTGTATTACGAAATTTAAACGTAAAAATATTTGATCCTCAGGAGAATTTAGAACATATCACCTGATATATCTCAAATATAGTATCTTCTAATCTTCATCCCAAACATATGTATCTTATTTGGCATAGCACCTTTTCTTCTTGTTTTGACTAGGATAGTATCCTGTTTGTTGATGTTATTCTATGGATGACGACACCCATCTTTTCGGTGGTCTCCCAATAGGTCTTTTTACGAATGGGATGTCATGCATCACGATTCACGATTCGGTCTTCGTCCATTCTGTCGACATGTTCGCACCATTCTCTCTTCCTTAGTTTGGCCTACTTCACTACATCCTCTACACCGCATTTCCCTCTAATATCTTTACTCGTTACTGTCTCTTATAGCGTTACTTCGGTGATTTTCACGCGAGATTTGCATTTCTGTTATTCTGTATTTCTGCTTCGTTTGTGTAGTTTCTGATGTTGACTCTGTTGCTTATGTCATTATTGGACAGCTTGTGCCTAATTATGATAATAATGATTAATATCACAATATACATGCAGAATTTAATCAAAAATTTCGAATAAAAAAAGAGAAGTGACATTCAGATGTAATATAATTCAGTCCCATATGCACTGGTGTACTGACTAATTGGAATGCGACTTGGTGCTCCACATAGACTGATATAGGAGCTAACAGAGCACGGGCTTGAAACCCCCTAGCGAATTTGTGGAAAAGTAATTTTTCAGAAAATCCTTCGTTGGTAACAGAATATTCTATGCACATGTGACTAAATGCTGCCGGTTTGCTAGATTTGTATATAAAAAAAAACGTTTTTCACATGAGGATTTGTGTGTTGTTGCCCATGGTAACTAAATCATAAAATCCTGTGCAATATTGGTATTTATGAGTTTACAAACAAAATGAATCGAAATCGATGGTCTGCAATTATTCATTTTTATATATTTCAAATATAAACGAGAATTTACAGAAATATCTCAGGGGAATTGTATATTCACGAGACAACTCGATTTTACTACTAGAGAAGAATGCAATCTACGAGTTATCTGAACATATTAATTCTTTCGCTCGATCGATAATATACTGGAAGATTACTGTAACGAGTAAAAAAATAATTTGAAAATACATTAACAGATGGCGCCAATGTGTATTTTCGATACCAAAAGTATCGATACCTTTCTTTGATACTTTGGTATCGAAAGTATCAAAGTTTCAAAAGTATCGATACTTTGTGAAAAGTTAACATCCCTACTGTGTCTTTGGTTGCCCACATATTTGCATTTTGAATTAAATTTTGACAGCGCATGCAGCGCCAGTACTTTTAAACTAAATGTATGTTG
>WSZQ02102787.1:0-10430 GCA_019419845.2 Weissflogia rhopalogaster
ACTTGTTTGTTCAACACTCAACAAGTGTTACAGTCCTCAGGAAGCCAACGCTTGAGAGGGACCCTCACTCTAAGATTCTTTCTATTATAACATTCTGTGCATTACTAATAGTTCTCAACCCTTTGTGCTTTATGGAAGTTACGCTATTTGTTGTAATGTGTTCTAATACCAGATAAATCGGAATCAGCGCAGGAAATCCTACCAGAATCAACTATTCATTTGAGAACAACAAAAAGGTTGCGCATTTGCAACATTGTGACAGTGTTTACAGTTTTTATTTACATCCACTCGTTTTAAGTATGTGTTCGCTTACAACTCAGTACAAAACGCTTCAGTTTTTTTTTCTACACCAGAAATCAATTACACCTTTAGGAGGTATGTGCTTGTGGGCTTTATTTACATTACAAGAATGAAGTAGCTGTGAAAACTATGTGTGTCATAAAATCGAGTGGTCGTCTTTGCTTCTAGGACGATCTGGAGAGTTTGCGACATTCGAGCGCTCGCGATATGGCGACACTGGCGTCGGACTTGGCCAAGAGCGAAGAGGAGCGCCGCCATCTGACTGACTTGGTGGCGATCCTGCGGGAACGCAGCAATAGCACGACGTCAGATGCGAGCGCCGATTGCAATAAACAATTCGCTGCCGAACGCCGACTCTTGGAACAACGACTCGAAGAGGCACATCTGCATCTTGCCGATATTAAGACCTCCTGGAGTGATAAGATCGCCTCGCTCGAGACTCAAGTACATAGTTTGAGGTTAAGCAAGACATAGGCAGAGGTTACATTCTGTGTTTTAGGTTGGACGCCTGAGTAGGCAAGCGGCCGAAGAGGGATCAGAGCGTCGGCGCGCCGTGGATGAGAAAGATGTACTATTGGAACGAGTGCGCCAGTTAGAATGCGAATTAGAATGCAATAACCTAGAGCTGAATAATAAAGACGCGAAGATGAAGCGCCTAACCGTAGAGATTGAGGAGCTTTCGACAGAGTTGAAGAATTTGCGCTCGGAATCTGAGGAGGAAGTCGCATTCTTACGGGTGCAAATAGTGAGTTAAATGTGCAAAAAGTCGGCAGCTAGATGGATCTATTTTTTAGGACCTTGCATTTGAATGAATTTTCTTTTATTATCTTTTGGAATGAACACTTGACACATTCCCCAAAATTGTTTTTCAATCCTTTCCAAATTTTAGATTTGTATTTTTTATTTCTAGGTTTAGTTCCTGTTTATTATATATATACATAGTATTATTCTATTAAGCTTCTGCTTATGTTGTATGAATGTATTTTGTTACTTTTATTATGTGTTTTATCTACAATATATAGTTTATGAAGATTATATGCAATAATGCAAAGTTGTTTTCTTTTAAAACGTACACACAAACTCCTTCACTAACCTCAATTTTGAACCACCATGCGCATATATTCGTCTGTATTTAGTTTATCATATTACGTTTTTCTCTGTCTATTATAGCAAAATACGAAAATAGAAATGAAAGCCGTAAAGAAAAATCTTGAGAATACAGAAAGTGAGTTGGAAAAGCACGAAGACGAGTGCAGTAAATTGAGGCTGTCTGTCGATGCCGAACATCAAACCAATAGCTCCCTACGACAGGTCATCACAAAACTTGAGAAAGATCTAGACGAGGAGAAAAACAACAGCTTAAATGTACAGCGTACCCTCACAAGAGTAACAGCGGAGAAGAATACGGCGCTACTGCGAAACGCTGAGATTTCACAACAGATGGAGCTCGTTAAGCAGGATACTCGACGACAGGAAAGCGAAATGAATGATTTACTACATAAAATTAACCAACTAGAAGATGATAATAATCGATATAAAGAGAAGGAGACCAAGGGGGTAGAACAAGAATTGCGAAACACTGTGGCTATACTAGAGGAGCAGTTAGGTGATAAGAATAAGGTTAGAGCAACGGTACACACAAACAAGGTTATGTTCATGTATAAAGTGTTTTAGAATATTAAGACTTTACAACTGCGGCTAGCTGATATGAAGAAAACCCTTCAGCAGGAGCTGCGCACTACGAATCATTCGAATGCGTTCTACGATAACCACGAATCGGCTGCAATTCTCACGCCAAGTCAGATTACGACACGAAACCATCAGTTCACTGGTGTGCGAAAGGACGACGACGATGTGAATTTCACGTATCTGAAACACGTAATCATCAAGTTCCTTACCAGTCGAGAGTATGAAGCGCAGCATCTGACACGCGCCGTTGCCACACTGTTGAAATTTTCGCCCGAAGAGGAGAAACTTCTGAACGACACCCTCGAGTGGAAGATGTCGTGGTTTGGTTCGCGGCCGAAAGTCGGTAAGGGCCAGCACTCCAAAGGCTTGCCACGCAGCTGATGGTTGCTTTAATACCTTTTTAGTGCGAATGTCGGATACCTTTGCACAGTTAATCATAATTTTCGAGTCATTTTTTTGTTAGTCTTACCCCTTTTTACTCACGTGGACTGATGGCACATGCAGGCAACCAAACACTTGTTATACGTCAAATTTACGAATATGAACTATTTGCGAACTGCTAGCGTGACGGTGGAATTAATTAGATTTGTTTTCAGATGGAAAATAAGTAGTCCTAGTCCTAAACCTATACGATATGATGCCAGGGGCCCCGATGCCGCACCGAAAGGTTTGTGTTTGCAGTTAATTTTCTCAATAAAATCCATGGTGGTGGTTTGTTAAGTGGATATGCAACCTGAACTTACAACCTGCTGGTGTTGGAGGGAGAGGCTCGTATGTAATTTCCACATTTCTACGATATTTGTAGACGAATATGATCATCGACATTTGTGTAACATAGCATAGCCGTATTCTCAAGGTTATGAATATCATTTATAATTTTAAGCACGGTATTCACTGATTGACGATTTCTACGGAACTAGTGAATGCCGAGTATTTCCTACATGTTTTAAGTAACTAGATTGTGATTTTTATAGTATTGAGTAAAAGTTGCGTCAATCGTAATCGTCATTAAAAGGTCTAGTTTGTACATATTTTCTTCTGTACATACGTGTAACTCTAAGTTGCGTCAATTACACGCTGTAGTTGTGATTATTACGTTTTTTCAGATGTTGAAAGTTATGTCCTCATGTGGTGACACTGCCAAATTATGTTTTGTTTCTGACCTGTGGCGTTGCAAGTTGAAATCAAAGACTAAGTTTTGGTTCTAGCTTTTACCCTGATTTTCCACGATTATATTATGGAAATTGTTGTCTATTTATTATAATATTTATTTTCAAAATAAATGCAAATCTAATTGAAAAATGTTTCTCTGAATTTATTTTACGAATTTCACAGAATTATCCATATTTCTCTTCGCACCAATGTGGTAGTAGGATGTTCCTCGCTCCTTCTGGTTACTACTAGACAATGTTGTAAGTTCCTTGAGCGGAGTCTAAATTCAATGAATATATTTTTAATTTGTAATTCTGTGTCCCATTATTGCTATTCATATATGTTAAGCAAGTGGGAGGTAATCCAGAGGTACGTAGAATATGTACTCTGAACCAAAAGTGAGCGTGCAATCAAAGCTACGATAGGGTATGAACTGAGCGGATAAATGAAGTTACCAGAAACTGCCCAACCCCAGAGGAGGAAGGAAAAGTCCTAATTTGACGTTTCCATGTATCCAGTACATGCGTAAAACACCCAGCGCAATTCTGCATTCGAGGGGCCTCTTCATAGGGCCACTTGCTTCGGGTGGAACGACGCTGACAGGCTCCCAGAAAATAAAAACGATGAAATACATAAAGGAAATAAAATAGGATAACCTCTAGTATGAGGGAAGTCTGAATAGTTACAAAAGTGGTCAGAGATAAGCCATCATCATACAAAATGCAAGTCTGGAAAGACCACGAAATTTACATCTACTTGTAACGTGAATTGAGTGTTTCCAAATGTTTATTCCTATTCTGATTCCGATCAACCTTTCTATCCATTTTTTCTTCGAAGCTAGTTAAAACTGAGAAATGATACGCATACCGAAATGGTAGCACTTTAATGAAATAACTTAAAATTTTTGATACAATAAACAAATTATTCAGATTAAATTCATTTTTTAGGATTTTCCTTGTCTTCTAAATTAACTTGAGCTGCACCGAACTCAATATCTGCCTTTTGCTCATTATCCACTCCTTTCTGTGATTTTTTCTCTGCTTTCAGATCAATTTTTTTGTCCGATTGAGAAGCATCTTGAACATTTCCAACGGGCAGTTTTTTAGTTCTTATAATCATTTCGCCCTTAGCTGGATGAAGGATGTTGATCTTCTTTGGCTGTTCATTGGTTGCTTCTGCAGTCGATTTAACTTTGCTTTGAACTGCCGACATATCAAGTTTAACGATTTTCTCTTTAGGATCGTCTGGTACTATATCAGTTTTTAGGGACAACTTTGGTTTTGGCTTCGGTTCTTCCCGTTCTGCAGCGTTTAAGCGATCTTTCATTAATTTGTTCATAATAGGTTCGGTGTAAAGTTTCATTTTGCGTGAAATCAAATCAACTAGATCGATGGTTTCTGATTCTTTCTTGGCTGGTTCTATCATTTTATCTGACTTAGTTTTATAGGAAGGTGAAGTTTTTTTGCTCACCATATCTTCAACTTTCTTTTCTTTGACAACTGCAGCGGTTTCGTGTACTTGTGAAGTGCCTACAACTGCATCACTTTTTTTCTCATTTCTGTTAGCGGAAGGTCTCAGAAAGACATGTTTGGGAATCGGTTCTGACGCTTCTTTATCCGATTTCTTTTCGACAGTAGGAGTGGGTCGAATAGGTGAGTTTGGGGTGATTTTTGCGGCGCTGGTAACAGAATTACTTATTTTTTCTATTTCCGTTTTTACCTCTGGTCTTAAAATGTCAGTTCGTTTAATAGCTAACGTCGATGTACCGACCATCGTCTTCTCAGCAAGAAAATGTAATGGGGGTAGAGGAATCAGATCAGGTTTTTCAGGTTTCTTAATACCAGCTTGTTTCACAGACTCTGTTCTTTTGATTGCCAATGTTGCAGTGTTGACTATGTTATCTGGTTTATCTTTTAAGAAGCTATCTAATATTCCGGAAGTCAGAGAACCAGCTTGTGTTGGGATAGGATTTTCTTTGTTTCCTGCTTTCTGTGCTGCCTGGCATTTTTCCACAATTATTTCTACTTGAAGGTAGGGAACACTTGCCTTAGCTAGAACTGGTTCAGGTTTGACTGGCGGGGTTGCGACATTTGCAATTTTCGTCTGTGTAACCGGGGTAGCTTGTACCGGGGTATTTAAAATATTTTCACCACTGTTTTTGGCCCAAACGAAAGGATGATAAGTCAAGGAATTCTTGTTGAAATAGTATACTAAGTCGCCTTCCATGTTTAGACCTTGCTTGACCAAACTGTGTTTGTCGATTTTCTTATCAGGCAACAAGGGGAATTTGGACAAAATGCGTACATAGTGTGGTACCCAGTTTACTGGAACATGGTCCAGTAAATCCTCAGAAAATTTTCGCATATCGATGGTTTTATTCGGATCTTCGATTGAGAGGATCTCAACATTTTGTAATTGCACATTCTTAAAATGAAACTTAGGCAATATATTTTATTTTGTTATTTTAAATTGCAGTTTACTTACTTCGAGCGTATAAGCTGCACAATGTCTACTAGTCAATTTTGTTGCAATATATTCTATTTCTTTCGAAGTGATCAATTTTTTCATCCATGACTTATCCGTGTGTTTCTTCGGCGGCCGTAAATACAGCTGCTCATCTATGGTTAAAATTTCACCATTAGAAATCGCCATATCTCCATGCTAAAAACGTTCAATTTCTAACAATTAACCCATTGAAAGTTACAAACCTTACTTTGAATATATTTTGAAGTGTTTTCACTTTAGGAGGAAGTGGATCACTGGCTGTCCAAAGCTTTATCAATAGTCCAGGTTCCCCTAATAAAAATGTACAAAATAATTAACACAATTCTAATTATTTATGAATTAATACTGTTATGGGTGAATACTGATACCATATTCACACGGCTGACATAATCCATTTTGTCCACGTATTGGAATATTATCCTTGCCGAATACTTTGATAACATAATGCGGAAACATGAAACTGGGAAGAAGCTTGGGCCGAAATCCAATAACACCAACTTTTCCCTCCATATTAACTAGAATTTAGTGTCAGATTCAAGTTTTCATTATGTTTGTTGGGAACATACTTAGATTGTAATTTTCCTGGGAACTGTCATGGACTTCATACATTTTGGTACCGAAACGGTCGACAAACTCCTGCCAATAATCACTTTCCAATCCAGTACCGTACATAGCACGTACCGGGTGAAATGTTTCTATTGGACTTACGGGGCTCAGCAGCAGTTGTTTGCACATCTTTCCAGAATATTGCCCTACAGTGCAATGGTGGGCATAGCACTCTCGGAAGTACTCGGTCGCCGAAAATTTAGGACGTAAAATTGTTGTGATGCCGTTGGTAATCGATGGACCTATACCCATCACCATACCGGACGATTCATGCATTGGTGTGGGCGTGTATATTTGTTCCCAGGGTTTTAAATCTAACATCATTGCAACTCCAATGGAATCGAAGAGAAATCTGAAAATATTAAAATAAGGTTTCTCCTCCTAGTAACTAGGGAAAGAGAACGAATAATCGAAGGCCAGCATGAATAGGGGAAGGGAGGAGCAGGAATAATTATGTTAAAATATCCCTTGGTTATTACTTATTAGTATCCATTGCATTAAATGTATTTGTAACATTTTCGTATATAATAAATGTTACTTTGACAAATCAAATTGAATCCGAACTATCAAGATACTACATAATATGTATAGACATTTTACTGAGCTAATTTAGATAAATGTTGAAATCCATTAAATAATTATACTAGTTTTTAAATAGAGGATAATAGACTATAAATATGTTTGTGACATTGGAGAATTTCTAGTGCAATTAAACACTTATATACGACTAGTGGGATGACTTCAACAAGCAAACGAAATTAACAATTTGTAGTTAAATATCTACTCACTTCGCATGTGTAATAACAATTGGCTCTCTAAATACAAAATCATCAGGGTGATACATATACATCAACGGATCATCATGATGCACATTGATATATACCTCCGGGATGTCATTGTACTCTTTCAAGAGCTCCTCTTCCAGCACGTGAAATTCTGGTTTGATTGCCTTGTGCCGCATTTGGAAGATTTTAACCCCCGGAAAGTTTTTGTATACATCACCAAAAGCTGCAAAAATAATAATATATCTCATATGTAATATGTCGTCAAATTAGAGTGATCGAAACGATTGAATTTGATTGAAACGATTACCGTGAAATAATGTATCGTCGAATATAATGCCCTTGCATCCCGAATTTTTAATCGCCTTTGTCAGGCCCTCATTGCGTAATTCCGTACTGATTAGTGCTGTAATAATGCCTATATTAGCCATGCCTACCATAATGGCAACTACTTCGGGACTATTCAGCGCCATCATCGCGACAACGTCACCTTTTTGCAAGCCATATTTCTGCATCAAACGCGAGGTCCTATTTGCGTAGCTACCAATCTGTTTTAAAATTACGTAATTAGCATTACGTTGAATTAGAAAATTCGTCAGTATTCAGGAACTTACATCCTTGAATTTCCAGCTTTGATCATGCATTTGCAACATTAATTTGTCTGGATGTCGTTTTTCAGTCTGTTGGAAGACTTTGGGCAAGGTAAGATTCTCGTTTTTGATTCGTTTCTCAAGGAACCAGGACTTCGAGTGCCGCCATAAAAACCTTTAATAGCATTTTCTTAGATAATTTACATAAATTGCCCTGTGTGGATCAATTAAATAAGTTGGTAAAACCATTTTTTGCATCAACATTGTTATATCTTCCAAATTTTATATCCAATGATCTTATGAGGCTAACAGATAGTACTTTTGACATAAATGAACGTGGTACACTCAATTTCCCAATTGAAAAATTCAAAATAAGTCCAGTGAATGAAGTAACATTTATTTTGAATTTCTATATCTTCAGTGAACCACCCCTAACAGTATTTATGATAAACATGTATTCGTAATGTAAATTGTCTTTACAAGTACGGTTTGACCAACTTAGTTTAGAATAGTAAACTGATAATAACTTAGTGTCTCTGTTGAATGTCTTTGTAATAACTTCAATATTCTTTGAGTGATAGAGAACCAACGGAATGGCTCCGAAAAGCAAGTACATTTTACCATAAAGTGCCGTTAAAATAGCGGTGGCAGTACCCGAGAGCATCCAACCTAACTTCTTATTCAAACCAGCAGGCAGATCGGGAAGTTTTGGTAGTTTGTTGCTCGGTTCTATTTTCGTCAATTGCGCAGGAACCAAATTACTTCTGTCCTTTTGCAATTCAAGTTTATCCTGTTGGATAATCTTAGCTGCCGGCTTGGTAGATGTTGCATTAGTACTGGCCAACGGCGTTGATTTGGAGGGCGATGGTCCTGGGGGTTGATTTTGCTGCTGCAGAGGCTTTGCCACATTGGGTTGATTCTGCACATTGGGGGGCTTTCCACTAGACATGCCTCGTTCCATTGACAGGTAGGTATTGTTTGGCCGCAATAGATACCGGCACATGAACGATTTGTTAATTTGATGGCGTTGGAAGCGTGATGGAAAGCTCACCAGCGGCGCCATTATGGTACATGGCGCCTTGCACATTTTATATGTGTATACCATGTGTACGAACATAGTGGTTAATTGAAGCACTTTATTTGGATTGGGGAAAATTCAGGTGCACTACAATTTCAAGAGACTGTGTTAGTGATCGATGACAATAAAACATTAATTATTTTATCAGCAGGGTTCCCAAGCAATGGGTTACCATGGCAACCAAATATTATAATGTACGATGCAAAAATAAAACATATAATAGCTAATTGTAAGTTCACCAAACTTGGTACTCCCGGTTCTTTGATTTGCACTTTGATACATGCGATTAACAAGTAGCGTTAAAATGCGAGCAATTCCCGTTAATGCTCAAAGCTATTTCCGGTATACCATATAAAAGTTCCTTTCCGTATTGGTAATTTATCTTCATATAAAATAAAATTTGAAAATCAGCTACTTAATAGAATTTTATTAGTGTACTGTTTAATAATTGTATTACTGGGTTTTATCATTTTGCAAGTGACTAGTTTAGTTGCAAATTAATTTTAGCAAAGTAGTGGACGCTTGGGAGAAGATATTCAACTAGGACAGAATGATTGCAAATTGTTGGCATTGGTAGCTTCTGCGAGTTGGATGTTGCTAGCGCGTTTTGTAGCGCGTTCGTTCAGTGCTAGTTCTGCCTTCATGTCGGCCAGTCGTTGTGATGAACAATCCACTAACGCGGTTCTAACTTTTTTTTTACTCCGTGCGTTTTTTTTAAATGGATGTGCTTTAATAGGCAAAGAAAATTCGAAGAAATAACAATTCCTAAATTGTTAATAAAAGTCCATTGTTTTCTTTATACTTGTTCATTCTACAGTCATTTAATTGACAAATATACATCACTAAGTTATTGCATATTCATATGAATAGGAACATTTAGTTCTTTTTTGTGTGCATTGAGTGCGGGAATAATTATGTCAACTAACGGATCGTACGTCAGTGGCAAGGTAATTAATAAAAAATTAAAATTTCCTAATTGATTAGGGGTTTCCATACAGGAATTTTACTTATTCCAATAACTAATTGGTGTTACTATTAAAACTGTACAAAAATTTTTATAACATAATGCTATATTCAATTGCATTCAATATAATTAATTGCACACATGAATTACTCAAATAGAAATTTTTTATTGCCTTGCTGCATAATATATAAAGATAAGAGGCGTTTGACATATTGTGTGTATATGCTTTTATAACTATTTTATCCTTTTATAACCTATTTCAAACGCGTCATAATACAGGATAACTTTCTGCTAAGGCTTATTGGTAATGTATAAGACTGTAATAATGTAATTAGAGATGTATGCTTCGATTTGCTACTTGAAGCTTAAACAATATCGCAGATAATTTACTGCTTAAACATGTCGCGCCGGTTCTAGTTTCTAAATTGAAACAATTATACATAATTAGTAAGCGGCGGCCTACCGCGCTGTGGAGCTCGTTAAATCACTGCAGTTAAGCAACGTGGGACGTAGCTAGGTGTTGGGTGGGTGACCACTTGGTCTCCCCACTCAAGAAGTGGCTGCGGCGCCGTCCGCGAACTCCTGATTTCGCGGTAAAAACGCGAATGAAGGTTGGGCTTGCAACGGTCCCCGGAAAGAAACCCATATACACAAAAAGTTCAGAGCAAGGTACCATCAGTAGCGTACCATCAGTAGCGAGACCAATCCGGTCTCGCCCAATCCGGGGCGGTTGAAAGAAAGTTACTATTCCCTTACCCCACTAT
>WSZQ02102809.1:0-10426 GCA_019419845.2 Weissflogia rhopalogaster
GAAAATATATGAATAGAATGATTGTGGGCAGAGGGGGGATTTCGGAGCGACGAATCGGGGAGGCGAGCTATAGAGTGAACACGAGTTAACATGGAGTTTGCGTTTCTATTTAAGCATTTTATTTGCACCCAGCTAACATTATATAAGAATAAAGTTTAGTTGTTAACTAGAGCTCGAAGCGTAAAGTCAATTCTCCTCACTCTTTCCAGTCTTACGATCACTTAGCGGACGGGTAGTCTGGAGCTGTTTTCTTCTGGTATAGTAACACCCTCTGTACTCTGTACAGTGGCGACCGTATCTAACCGCGGTAAAACAAAACCGTACCGCGTACCATTTTCCGGTCCAGAACACTGCCGCTCAGCATATCTAGTCGTTATGTGCTCCATGCAGAGCAAGAAGCCAGAGTATGCTCGGTACTGCCTGGAACAGCCAAGGAGCAGTGTCGACATGTGCCA
This sequence comes from Weissflogia rhopalogaster, assembly GCA_019419845.2. Lineage (NCBI taxonomy): Eukaryota > Metazoa > Arthropoda > Insecta > Coleoptera > Staphylinidae > Weissflogia > Weissflogia rhopalogaster. The sequence goes on from WSZQ02102809.1 coordinate 456, forward strand.
TCTGGGCGCTTTCCAATGCTATTGGTATTCGCACCGAATACCTGGTGTCCCGCCGTCATTTATGTGGGGAAGAAGTTGGAGGTTCTACCCATGTTCGAAAGTACAGAATCCACCGATTTAATCACTTTGATGTTGGACCTATCTTTCATTGTTCCCCCCAGCACTATATCTACTAATTCCGTGTTACTGCCCTGCTTCTTTTCATGGTAGCGCACATTTCGTTTTTGAACCCACTAAGAGATCCGCCGGCGCGGCGGTATTCCTGTTAATGCCTCTGCTGCTTCCGTGGAGACTGGCGCAGTATGCTTTAATGGTATCTAGTATGCACCCTCTGACTGCATTTTGTAATTTAGTCCTGTTGAACTTCGCGTTAAATTCATACACCCAGACGGGTGTTGCTTAAAGTAACTTTGACTGCCAATGAGCCACGGAACAAATTACTTGTCGAGCTGCATCTCCAGCCCTACCCAGATTTGGAAAAAGTCCAGCCACCCTTGCGCTTCACTCTTGTTTAGCATTTTGGGTTAGCATCAATATTTGCGCCTAGGTATGTTAGAGGGCGATTAATGGTTATCATATGGTCCGTGAGCCTAATGAAGTCGTCGCTGTAGATAGCCAAGTCGCATCAGTCTTTTGGGGAGCCAGTTCCAGACCATTGTCTTGATGCCAGGACCACCTGATGTACCTCCAAGATTTTTCCAGTCGCGCGAGTAGGGTTCCACCTACTCGTAGATGCTCTACCAGAAAATTTTCTTCAAACCTATACAAGTTCAAGGCTATTTTATATTAGCAGCGTTGATATATTTTCTACCAAAATTCTTCTGATCTATTCTCGCAACAGTTTTACGTTTAAATTGCTTTTAATTTAAGAAGGAAGTGTTTGAATGTTTCAGGAAAAAGACTTGGCAATATTGTTTCATATTTCGTAACATATCACGGCATCGTCAAATAGACGAACTGATTGAAATAAATAGACATAAATAAACAATAAAAATAAGAAGAGAATAAAATTTAAAATCCAAAGATATTTCATTCTCAAGAAACTAATGACAATTTTCTACCATCCGGAAATGTATTACATGATCGTACCTTTAAAGAAGAGAACAGAACAGAAAAGTGACGTGAAACTAATTAAATAAATTGTTCTTCTGCTGTGCATCCAAGTGAAACCCATATGATTGCCGGAGTGCCAAACAAAACCACGGCGCGTAAATGAAGTAGTCCGACAAAAGGCAAGCAATATTGCGAATGCACGTACCCAACAGCGAGCACTCAACGTTCTCCGCGCGGCACAAATAGCAAAATCGCCGTCTGTCTCCTTCATGATGATGAATGAATCAAACGGGTGCACCCGCGAGCACGCGTTTTGTATCTATCGTACGTGACGACTTCAACATTCGTTTGAACAAAACAGTTTCATGGATTTCCGCATTTCCGTCATACGCACAGAAGTATCAAAAGCATCAAGGATTACAGCACGATATCATTAATTTCGCCAAATAAAAATCATTATACATTTGTTGAATGCTGCAACAATGTATGAGCTCAACGCAACTAAATCGACTTGACTATTGGTATGCCATATCTGAGGTTATTTCCGTATTCACAGCTTAATAGATGGCGCTTTCTAGGTGACTTTGTAATTAATTTCAATTAATTGCAAAGTTCTTGAAGTGTTTAAGGGTTTTCCATGATTAAGCAGTTGTCAATGTCGTGCGCTACGATTGCAAATCATCAGCGAATTGAATACGCCGATTGCAACAGCGTGACAATGAATTAAAGTCCGGTAATAATTTATAAACGAGTGATAATTATGCGCGACGAGCGTTCCAAATCATTTCCCTTTGTTACACGCATATAATAAGCAAACAAAAGTCCTAGTGTCAAATTAAATTCAATTATCAGCCAATTGTTTATGCCAATTTTGATGGAAATACGAAAATTTGGGTCATGAATGACATTTTGCAAGAATGCCGAGTGTTTTTCGCAAGACTGCCATAATTCATCGATCATTATTGATTTGCCATTGGGTTGTCCTTATATTTTGGCTCGATTTGGCATTGTTCGAGGTAAATTTGCATGTTTTGGCGTTGGGAAATCAGTCTAAGTTCAAAGTTGGTTATGATTCGATGACCAACAAGGTGGAGGTTGTCTTATGCCTTACACCTTACACTTGAATACACCCGAAGACGACAGATGACAGATGACGAATGCCGGTTAATGCGGATCGTTTTTCACGCCGATGGCTGGCTGGCCATGCAATGGAAATGCATTGAATCGATTCAATTCAGTTTAACGCATTGATTGAGCGTGTGGTGGGGAAATTATGCGATGAAAAATGGTTTTGGACTTAATTTTTTTAAGACATTGAACTGATTTACGGCTTGTTATTATAGGAGATGATGAAATCTTGCCTTAGAATATGCAAGATTCTATTATTCATAGTAGAACTTTTTTTACAATCCATTATAATATTGGGATATGTTTTTGTAAATTAATTTAATGTTATTCTGGTTAAAATGTGTTAAAAGTAACTTAAATATAGTGAATTGAGTAATAATAATAGGAAAATTCTAGTACAAACATGATAATGTCTCAAAACAGTGGCGACGCAATTCATTCGCATTGAAGTAAGACCTTACCGCGTGCTATTTTCCGGTCTAGAACACCTTTTCTCTCACATGGCGGTACAGCCCAACTTGGCCTCCCTTATCTTCCTCCTCCAATCTTCCCTGACCTGTGCCACTTAGTTTGAGAATTTATACTGCGTCATGACTTACTTCATTTTGGTCTTCCAATTGGCCTTTCACCCAGCATTTGTTCGTTCATGATTCTTTTGGGCGTTTTACCTTCTGATATTCTTATGATGAGGCCAACGAAGGGGCTGTAGAATAATTTATGTCCAGTCTGGTTGATCCCTCAAAGCCTGGTATACTTACTTGTTGTGCCGCCTCTTGTATCTCTCGTTTTCCCTCATGGCACCTAAAATCCTAAGCAGCATTTTTCTTTCGAAGACATCAATCTTTGCCTCGCTCATTACCGTCAGAAAGATTGTCTTGTACACCTTAATTTTGTGTCTCTATAAACGTTATTGGGTTTCACAACTTTCGACATCGAAAATCACGCTTTATATGCCATTATTACTCTGGCTTTAATTTCTGAATCCTCCAGGCCTTTCCTATTGATGTTTACGCCCAAATACCTGAAGTTGTCCATTTGTCTATAACTGATTTAGGAAAATCTCTTATAATATGATTACTTATTATTAATTCTAACCTAATTTAGGTTCTGGAAGACCTGATTCTAACCTAAACTCGGAACCTACTTACAGTTATGTTTCAAATTTAAAAAGTTTCTAAAGAATTTTTTGATATCAAACAAGAATAATTCAAATAGAAAATAAAAAATATTAAATACCAACAAAATTATTGTCCTCATTTAATTTATTATTGTGTATCAACCTCTTTAATAGTCAACATTATGAAAATCTCAAACAACTTAAATAACACACATAAATAAATTCGTAAACCAAACATGGGCAGTACCTCAATAGATTCTAACAAAACCTACTTTAATCCATCATTATTAAGTCAATTGTTAACTTAACAATCTAAAACCGATTGTGATTCTTAATTATGTTCGTAATGTCAGATAAGAAATACTTTATTATGAAATATTCCTAAAGAAAATCTTATTTAATACTACAAAAAGCTGATGCATCAAGGAAGAAAAAACACAAAATGCCACACAAACCTTCAGAATGATTGACCTAACTTGACTCCTTCGGTAAACACGTCAAACACGAGCCTCTTTCACATCCGACATCCGATATTCAACAGCCAACATCCCATCATACTCCAATCATTCACTCATAGTTACAATCACGAGCAATTATTGAAGTACAAGTTCACCTGCGTCATATGATCATGTGCGATACTTGTGTTCCGTATCCAGCCGGTCAGCTTGTGGACAGCCAGGTGCTACATACATTACATGTATCTACCAATTCCAATTGGCCGGCAAATTCGTATAGATACGACGCTCCGTACTATCTCCTCGCCGACGATACTCTTCCGTCGGCGGCGACCTCGACGCGCGCCCGCCGAGGCTGAAACGCAGGGGATATAAAACCGCCGTCGCCACACACCACAGCATACCGCATCCGGGCCCTCATCGTCGAACACCAGCAGAAACAGCCACAGAGCCACCCAATCCAACCACACCACCATAGCCTAGCAGGCACATCAAAGAGAACCATTAACGCTTGGTTACCACCAGTTGGCGTGCTAGCTTCGGCGATCAGTACACTGTCGGTGCTCGTAGAGTTAGCATAGCAAAAAAGAAATAAAGACAACACTCGCTCAACTCACCAACAACGTCTAGGAAGACGTTAACCAGTGCGCCAGTGCCCGAGTTATCCAGTTCATCGCACGCATAAGGAATTAGTGCACTTTTGCAAACCGACAACATGAAATTTGTAAGTTTTTTTCATCATTCCATAAACATCATCCAACCATCAATTAACCATTAAAAAAAAAAAACAACGAAAGTGTGAATAAAAACACTTGCTGAGAGTGCTTTAAAGTGTCATAAACCACTGGTTTTAATTACATTTGGAATCCGTGAGTTGTTTGAGAACGAAAAGTTTTTCATTTTGTTTCTCAATTACCGGCTATCAAGTGATATTGACAATGAATTTTTTTCTCTCGGTCTACCACATCAATTAGTATTTCCTGTGAGTCGTAGATTCCTCGTAGATTATAAGACGTGATCTAATCTGATTAAAATTAAACCTCATTATACTAAACATATCAATTACATACATAGTTTATACCTAACGGCAACGGTTTCTTTTCTTTCTGTTCAATTAATAGTGAATGAAAGTGAAACATTACGGTAAATTATGTTATGGTCGATTATAGTAAATTTTATTTTTCAAATTTAGTTTAATGCAGGAGCACCAAACAGATCGTAAAAGTAAAAAGAAATAGGAAAGATGCAGCAAAGATAAAGTAATTCCAACTTTACGATGTTACAACTATCGAGTCTTCGAAGTGCATCCACGCTCGAGTGCACTAATTGACATACACGCACGTTCCACGATCACTCAGTCTCTTTGTGTGTGCTTTCACTCACTATCTCTAATGCCAATATACTTAGAATCTCACCTGTTAATGTGACAATCACAAGTTGCATTCGACAAGAAAGAGTCAAAACATTTTAAGGTGTTTTGAACGCGCATGACTATAGACAACCCAGTATACTCTTACATTATTTTGAAAATAGTTTAAATTGATGTCTTTTAAGGAGTATTTTTTGGTTATTTCGAATTTTTTGGTTATGTTCGTTTGAAAGGTTGTAAATTCTGTTAAATTCTATTTCAATAGCGTTTTCTAGTGATAAATATGTTAAGAAACGCAAAGAAATTCGTTGCCAGTGTTGTGAAAAGGCGTAATTACTTCGAAATAGGCAACCAAATATTTTTAGGGTTATAACAATGGTTTAAGATGGATTTCTTCAATTATTTAGACATTTTTGGTTATAGAAAAGTGATGTACTACAGCAATTTTTGACAAATTCATCCTTTATCATTATAAGTCTTTTCAACTCAACTTAGTTTAATGATTTGGTGTAATTATTGTCTTCTAAAAAATACATGACCCTATAATCCTCTCTAATCTTCGGGTTGTTACTTTAAAATTAAAATTTATGTAGAAAATCTTGTATAATACCACAAAAGGCGAGCATTTTGCGAGAATATTGAAGAAAGCACTTGTATCATCTTAAAATGCTCTAAAAAACAATTACAGCATTACAAGCATCCTTAAAATGTTTTTATAGGTTATACAGGTTTTTTCAGGGATTATTTTCGGTTATTTATGAATTTTAGGTTTTATAAGTTTGTACATCTGACAAATTCTATTGTAGGAATTATTAGACACTAATTTTACAAACAGTCTACCTTAAACTCACGCATTAAGTAATGACTAAAATGGCTGATATATCAGAAAATATGATGTAATCTTTATCTTCCTTTTCAAATTTTCGAATTAGTTCTTTATTGATAGAGATTCGCACTGAAACTATGCATAATACCACATAAATCGAAGTTTTGTGCACGAATAATGAAATAAAAGCATTAATTTCATCTGTAAGAACTTGAAATAGATACACTTACAACTTTATAGCAAGCAATCAAATATATTTGACATGTTTTTATAGATTACAATGGTATTTCACGGATTATTTTAGATTATGTAATAGTTTCGATTGCATCTCACTTATTTTACAAAAATTCCATTTTAATCTGACACATTAAATTATTTTAACTGATTTAGCACCTAGATTTGGCCTAATCTTCATATTCATCTTCCTTTTCTTCTTCTAATTCACTAATTAGTTCTTTATTGTTAAAGATTTACCTAGAAAACCATGGATGAAACAATAAAAATCAAACTTCTTGTGTAAGATTAATGAAAAAAAAAAAAAAAACACTTATCTGATTCGGAAAGACACAATTACAGTTTCTTAGTTGGCAACATGCCTTTTTAGGGATTATTTCAGATTATTCAGTAATTTTATGTTATATAAGTTTGTACATGTACTGAGGTAGCATAAATATTTGATCGTCTTCCTTTTTGGAATTCGAATTAATTCTTTATTGATAAAGATAAACATAGAAAACAATGGATACTATCACAAAAATCAAAGTTTAGTGCAAGAATAATGAAATGAACACGTTTCTTTTTAAATTTTATACTAATTTAGAAAGTCACAAATACACGTTTATAATAGGCAACCAAACATACTTGAATTTTTTATAGCTTTCCATGTCTTTTTCAGGGATCAATTCAGATTATTTAAGTATTATATAAGTATGTATTAATGACAAATTGAAGTGTTGACCATGAAAGATCTAAATCTGATATAATAATTATTATTTTAGCTGATTTAGCATGAACATTTGATCTATTATTTTCCTGATTTTTCTCATTTTCGAGTTTATTAATAAACACTTGCATAAAAAAACATTAAATCATAAAAATCGAAGTTTTATATAGGATTAATGAAAAAAGCACTTATATACTTCGACAAATTACAGTTACAACTTTTTAATAGGCAACCAAACATACCTGAAATGCTTTTATAGGTTATATATGTATTTTTTCTGGTTTATTTCAGATAACTTAGTAATTTTATATTATTTAAGTTTGACTTCTGATAAATTCTACTATTCTACTTTTTAATAAGAACTTTCAAAGAAAATCGGTAATAAGACACCAAATCTGTTTTCAGTTTGTAGGACTCAAAAATGCATAGTTTTTCGACGGCTACTATTAACATAGGCAACTCAATGTACTTTATTTTTTAAGAATATAAAAATGTGTGTTCTCTAGGTATACTTTTAGGTTATATAAGATTCTTACACTTTCGTAGGGAAATTAAAATGCACATTCAAATGCAAATCGAACACAGACTTTCGGACGTGTTTGAACGTCGGTACTGCAATTGATATTGATGCAATCGAATACGTTCGAGCGCGATTTACTCGCGAAAAACCACGCCGATCTTTACGTTTAGCAGCATAAACGAACGGAAATCGAGCGCGTGAAATGTGTGCGAAACGCCACAGCTTGAAAACGCAAGGGAAAAAAATCACCACGGCACCGGAGTTCGGCGTTTACGGTTTTATTCAATCGACGGATAATTGAATTAAACGCACCGAGTGCAAAGGAACGGCCGAAAAATTCGAACGCCGGGAAATTGGGAAATTGAGTACGAAATTACCGCGAATATGCGAAATGCGCGTGTTTGACGTCAATTTATGACACGTTTTACACGATTTTAAAAATTTGCCAAATTTTTATGAGTATCACCGAATTGTATCGACTGTTACGATTCTTACGCATCGCATTGGACAATAGCATATAAAATTATAAAATGTTGTATTAACAAATAGTTGCGTCGGTGTGGCAATCACAATTTGAAATTTGATTAATTACGCGTCGAGCAATGCAATCAGCAATCAAATCAAAGTCACAAAACGAGGGGCTTATTACGTTTGAAGGCGTTTGAAGGGGATTGCAGTGCGGTGAAGTTGCGCGTGGCGCGTGTCGTTTTTCGCTTGTTTTTCGGTAGTTTTACACGCTTGACGGCTTCCGTTTCGAGGATACCGATACGGGAGACTGAGGCAATGCGTGTGTGGATATATATCTGTATGTCGGGCGGATTGCACGATCTTTGCCTCGCTTTCTTACGACTTTTACACATGTGACATTGCCACAATTGCGATTGCTGCAAGTTTTCGATAGGACGAACATTAACGCGTTGTGTAACCTCCCTCAATGTCGTATATGATAATTAATTACCTTCCTTTTTTTACTGTTTGTTACTTTTAGTTATTTGCGACTTTGAATATTTCTTTCATTCATCGAACATTCTTTAAATTGTAAATATATCATAAATAAATAAAATAATTATTAAATAAGTTAGGGAAATAATTTATAAAAGAGAGAAGGTCTTGACGATCATTTATTCAACATATATTTGAATTAGGATAAATATATTCATAGTTATGATGATTTTAGTGATTTATTCATAGTATTCAGTTTCTTAATTTGAATATAATTAAGAATAACTTTTATTTTTGTTCGATTTTACTGATGAACTATGCTTATTAGCTCTATTAAATTCCTTTTTAATGTAATTAGACATTTTGTTGTACATTCGACGGGAATCGAACCCGGGATTTTGCGATCAGCAGTCTTCGAACACTCCACGACCGAATAACTTGAAATATTTTAATTTTCTAACAAATTATCAACATAATGTTGATCTATATGTAGAAAAACGCCAATAGAATTGTTGTTACCTACGATAATCTAAATTTATTAGAAATATGGATATCGTTTCAAGGAACTATTTTAGTTTGTTAAGAATGATAATTGGAACATTTATGTTAAATTTCATTCAGTTTTTGCATATATACTCATTATATTTAATGTAATGAATATTTTATTAGCTATTCACTTTTATAGATTTCAGAGAGTCCCTTAGATCATTTAACCAGTTTTCTTTCAGTTTGCGAACATTTTTCGTGGTCTAATAAAGAATTAAAACAATATTCCTTTCAAAACTTGGGGAAAACATATATAGAATCGCAATTATTAAACAAAAACACACTACACTGGATTTTTATTTAATATTTTATAAAACTAGTAATATTTTAAAAGATTTTAACTGGAAATTTAGTGAATTTAAGTAAATTTAGTAAATTTAGTAACATTAATGTGAGATACATAAAAGGCACCCAATTTAAAGAAAAGGTAATTAAATTTGTTATAAATTTAGAAATATCTATAACAAACTCTCAAATATATAACTCAAAAAATATTAATACATTCAGAATTCGAATATTTCTTTACCACTTCGAAAATTGCCTTCGAAATTTGAACAAATAAAGATTTGAAACCTAATTTCATATACAAATTTCCGAAAATGTTGCATAAATTTAAAAATAGCTATAACAAACTGTATGTGATTAGAAGAAAAATTCATTTCGCGGTACAAACACTGGGATTCGAACTTGGGCCCTTGCGTTCAGCAGCCATCGAACCGCAAGGTTGTTTAGGATTGTTTATTAACAGGTTTTTAGCAAATTCCTTTCAGTCGTATAATTATATTTCAATGGCTATTGAAGAGTTAAATTCATTCCTAAAAAATAGTATTATACGTCCGTTCGGGTAGCTTAATGGGTAGCACCTTGGCATATCATGCCAACGGTCGAGGTTCGAGTCCTCGGGGCGGCCATCACACAGTGTGATTATTTTTCACACAACAACTTCACCCACGCACACACACACACACACACACACACATATGCAAACATACAAACACACTTCTTCAAACTCTCAACTTCAAACACAACATCCAACTTCAAACATTCAACTTCACACTCTACTGACACCTGA
>WSZQ02102820.1:0-10425 GCA_019419845.2 Weissflogia rhopalogaster
CCAATATATAAGAGAAAATCAAGTTTAGATATGTTTACACGCATTATTTTCGCGAAATAAGTCGTTTAAGCGCATCGCATATATTTTTTTTTTTTTTTATAGAATGTCGGTACATCGTGGAGTGTTGCATCTTATAATGTAAATTTTTGGATTCATTAATGAGTGTTTATTAATGTGGTTTTTATCGATGTGGATTTTTAGTGTGAATTTTAGTGTGAATTAAATAATAAATTAATTCACACCAATGGTGGCCACCTCGTGGACTCGAACCCGTCCGACTGCGTGGTAAGCCTAAGCACTACAACTGTGCTGCCCAGGTGGGCTTCAAAATATGAATATTTAAGAAAATTGACTGGTATCAATGAGTATCGGTGGTACCAAGTAATTAGACTTAGAAGGTATTAAATTTGTAAGGTAACTGAGGAAACACCATAGTTATTAATTAGTCTATATGATTACAATTCATACTACAAGAAGCTCTTCAAAGATCATCGATAATAATGCGATAACGCAAGGTCCCCCCGATAGCTTCTTTTAAAGCTGTAAGTGGGGAACGGGCAAAAGTGTATTGTTATCAGTTCGCGTTGCGATACCATGGCAAGATATGATATACCCATTTAAAATATTCCGTTACACTCAAACATTTCATTTAATTCCCGAGTATTATGCATACGACAGGTCAATTAAAATTTCATAAGTCATGAAGACCTACGGATCTGAAATATGTTCAGATGTAGGAACAATTTCGTACACAGAAGTTATATGGCAAGTTTCACAGTATTAGGTCGATTCTAATGGCCGAGTTGTGTGTGCGCCGACATCAGAGTCACCCACCGCCTTTGAATTGCAACAGTACGACGATAAGTTGTACCAGTTGTACGCTCGCCCGACCACTGACGTCACTGACCGTCGCCGGCAGTTTCGGGGTGGTGCGGTGCAACGGGCAGGGCACGTTTTCAAAACAATCCTGCGGAGAGCGGTGCGGCGCGCGTAGCGCCCCAGTCGGCCGTTTTCAGTCCGGCCCGAGCTGGCAAGCGTGTTTGTGCGCGCATACCTCCGGCCCCCATACACCTCGCGCGTTTGTTTTGAAAGCGGCGAGCGGAGCTAAACGACCACAACAGCCTCACAGCGACCGGAAGCAACGGGGGCAGTGACAACGTGCACTATCCACTTATCGACAACATCGCCTCCGAGCGTTGTCATCGTTAACGCAACAACGCAGACACCGCCGCCGTCGTCGTCGCCGCCGCCGCCGCCGCCAGCCAACTACCCAGCAGCGTGCACGATGGACACAGCGACGCTGCGTGAACAGGTGATGATCAACCAGTTCGTCGTGGCGGCGGGCTGTGCGCGCGAACAGGCCAAGCAACTGCTGCAGGCCGCCCACTGGCAGTTCGAGGTAAATATCAGGCCGCCTTTTGTTTTGGTAAACAAACGTGAGCGGCGCGGAAGATGGCCGCCGCGAACACACGACATATACACATCCGCGTTGCGGATGCATGCTCTAACCCGGCTTACATGTATATACATACACTTATACATCGGAATACTACACGCGATGCTTACATAAACATCACACGATCCGCCAGCAGAGCGACGGTGACGACGCGTTGGCCTGCGCAGGGAGGGAGAGGTGGAGGCGGCAATCCTTGCACACTGCGCCGCGTATCGACTTCCTCCCTGCTGCCGCCACTACGCTCTGTTTTGGTCAAGGGCTTCAAGGTCATACCCTGATTGAGTTACCGCTGTCGATACGATGACTTCGTGTTTATATTTATCTGGTCCGGCGCGTCAGTTGAAGAACGCGTTTTTGTCATAGGTTGGCGAGAGCCGTCTGCTTGCAACAACACAACGTAATTTATCTAGTTCTAGCTGGAAAACAATGCGTCATGCATTCATCTCATTTGCCTAGCTTCAATGCAGTCCAGTCACATTTTTGTTTTGTTTACATTCGGGAATAGGAGCAATGTTGCATCATGTTAGGGTCACCAACGTTTAGTTACTTTTAAAGTGAAAGTTTACGTTTTTCACTGCTAGGTTGTACAAATATTGTTGTGATTTATCTTATCAAAAGGTGTATTTGTTGTTCATACGTTCATGTTTTAATTTGGGTACATCTAATCTGGAATTGTCATGTGCAACATTGATAATGAACAAGACAAATATTGTTTCATCTCTCGAACAAAATTACCATCTTTTCGTAACGTACGTTTCGAAATGTTTACTTTTTTGTTATTGAATGATAATTTATTTAAAAAAAAATACAATGCGTTTCTGTAAATTTTAAGAAATAATGCGGTGGTTTGTTAATAGATGGCGAAGTTGAATAAAGCATACTAAATAATAGTTGTTACATCAATACCTAATAATAGAAGACTACACATTTATCCATTTGATGAGGCGTAATATGATTTCGTTTTCTAGCCATTAATATACCCAAGAATGTATTATGTAATTTTCGCCAATAATAGCAGGTTTAACAATATTATCGATAAAAATTGATTCATATTTAGTTAATCTCTTCTGAACAATTCGCCTGCAACTGAATGCAGTAATTATTTGTAGTTTATCAATTCATATGACGGGTATATAAATAATTAGTTTTTTTCAACTGTTTTGCAATTAACATATTTACTTGTTTTGCCATTTTTATTCGGCATTAAAAAGTCCGTTATGACTGATAGAAGTAAGATGCAACATGTTTTCGGTTTTACTATTCGATAAACTATAATTAAAATAAAATCAATATAGAATTGTCATTAATCAATCATCCGCGAACTATTTACGTGTCCCACACCTTGTTAATATTTTCTATGATTTCACGTTTTAGTTCAATAGACATCTTCTGAGGACTCACTTTCTTCGGACACATGGTTATAGAAAAGTTAGCAGATATGCCTAGATACGTAAACTAGGAGGACTCTTTGCATCAGTGAATATATCTATAGAGAATTTCGACTCCTATATTGAGAAAACTGCTCGGAAAATTTCGAGGAAGTAACTTTCGCAGCAGGAAAAACCGCGGTACCATCATTTTTTACATTTTTTTAAATGAATAGGTACCATTCGTCAATATATCAATTTTATTAACGGTGTCAGTATAATGGGAAAAGGCGATAAACTTTTTTTCGTTAAATAATATAGTATATTTTACAATGAGCATAAAATGCTATTCATTGCTTACGAGCATGCCCTTATGTATGAAAATAATAATTCTGAACAAAAGTTACATAAATAGTCAAATTAAAGAATTGAATTGACGAATCTTGTTTAATTGTTTTATCTAATCATATTTTGAAGCAAACTGACTATGGAAGCAATGAAATATAAATAAACAAAAAAAAACTTAAACGTTACTAAGAACGCAGCAAATTGACCCCAAGAAGAAATTCTCTGTATCTTGTATCTCTAGCAAAAGTTCGATTGCTCATATTTCAAATCACTCGTATGTCAGGACATATGTGTCCCAAGGTACCATTGTACCTCTTACTATTCTAGATAAAAAAAGTGTTACAAGTTTGACAATAGTATTAAATCTGTCATTTAACGAAGTACTAATGTCAATAGAAAGGTTCGCCCAGAGTATTGCCAAAATGTCAGTTAAGTCACGCATATGCGTCCGGATATATAAGCGTGATTGTTTGGCCCAACAACTCAAGATCAAACTGTAGCCAACCTTTCTGACGAGATGGTATTTGTTTTGAATTGTATGTAACGTGCTCTACTTAATTTGTAAAAATGCCAAAAATATATGTAATACCTCTTCCATGTCGATGTAACTCCATTGAACGATATCTTATAAATTCCAGGATTATCAAATTCTTTAAAATTGTTTCTTAATTTATTTATTGTTTATTTCAGACCGCCCTGAGTATATTCTTCCAAGAGGCCACGATCGGTCAACCTTCAGCTCACTTTGGACAGGTAAGCGATAAATATCTCACTGCACTAGAGACAATTACTGAGTGCCTTTTCGATATTTTAGCAAGTCATGACGCCGTGTAATACGCCAGCTACGCCGCCCAACTTCCCCGACACGCTGCTCGCTTTCTCGAAGATGTCCGCCGGTGGCGGTGGACCGCCGTCGACGGCCAATGGCTCGCCGCAGGTGCATCACCAGCCTCAGCAGCAGCCGACGACGCAGCGATAAGCGCCCCGTTGCAGCTACGTGCGGGCGACTAGGCACACGATGACCTCTCCCGCCCCCTTGCAAACGACCCAACCCTTCACATCACGAGGTGGTGTTGTGCGGCTAGAGGCTGGACGTCGTCGCGTGCGGTGTATAATAAGTTATGTGTGATTCCTGGTTGCGAATGCGCTCAAGATTTACGGTATGCGTGGGAACGACACGAAAGGCACATTGATAACCTAATATTACCTATAAAAGACTCAAATTTACGACGATACAAAAATGATGGTACATAATAATGGAACAAAGACAGATCCGCGGACTGAAACAACGATATTTGAGAATGCAGGCGTGTAGGGAACCAAAAGAATGGTGATTCTGTAAATTATAGCTTAGTTAGGATGAAGAAATATTGAGATATTGTATGACAAGAGTATGATAGTTGGGATGCGGAAGTCAATGCAGACGGCGCTGTCGAAACTGAACTATTGATAATCACTTTTCTGGTTAACTTTGATTTAGTGCTGTTTTCGCATATGGTTTGTTCATGTGTTGTTTGACTTGTTTACGTGTTTATGTATTTCGTATGCATATTTACTCTTAGTTGACAGATGATAACCTAATCTAACCTATATTTAACAGCACCAGTGCTGCAAACTACTATTAGATTTACGTAGAACTTTTATTTGTACATATTATATATAGAACATTATATTAAGAAAGATCGGAAATCAAGAAGATGTAGTCATACGTAAAAGACGGTCGATTTAAAACGCAGCGTCCATCAAGCTGCTGATCTGGTAGGTGAACCTAACTGAATCTAACGCTCATAGTGATTATGTTCAAAATTTGATGCGAGACGGTGGTAACATTAATGACAATGATTAATGATATGGTGCTGATTTAGTTCACTAGCTTTTAGTTTTCGACGATACTGCTAAGATTGTATGCAGATGTTAGGTTTTCGAACTGAGATGAAACAATAATAAATATATTATTGAAAATCGCTATTATGCAAAAGTGTAAATATCTAGGCATTTTCAGTCATACATATTGAATACAAAAAAACATACACGTTGATTAGCTACAGCAAAAATACCCTAAATCTCGAAAGTAAATATTTTCGAAACAAATCAAGAATGAATGGACGAACTCAATCCCAACACTAATTGTAATATTTACAAGTTTATGTGATCAATTTTAAATGTTGTTGACCATACATATAAATAAGGTTGCTGCTGATAAGTGAAAGGAGAGAGAAAATGTATTTGTTGGCTAGGACATGGAGGGTTATATGAAGATAATGGAAAAGTAAGGCGGGATGATTGGAAATTGCTACGTTTTGCGTCTTTTCTATGTATTTTGAACAGGGTTCTTTAAGTGTACCTCTATCTAAGTGACTATAAACGTGCAATCTCATCATCCACTTGGACGAGATCATTAATAAATGCAAAATTTGTGCAATATTTTGTGTTTCCTTGTTGCCAACTGAACTTATTTTTATTTGTTTAATTAGCATATTAACCCCCCTGACCTTATTATTCAGACAAAGCCTGTAGTATTTATTACTATTTCGTGCATAGATGGTGATAGAATTAGTTCGTAATTTCACGGATACTGAGAATTTGAGTTGAACAGAAGGCGGACCCTCATATCGGAGAGACTGGTCGCTTTGTGGCCCGGCAAAAAAGAAATCAGCATTTCTAGTGACCTGATCATAAAAAGGTTGCTCACTCCTAGTTTTAGAGTTTTTACGGACACTTCTTTCTAATTAACACCAACAGAATGCTCTGAAATACTACTGAAATTTGGACGTGTCATACAGTTGCGAACAAATTCGTAGAT
Source organism: Weissflogia rhopalogaster (assembly GCA_019419845.2). Classification (NCBI taxonomy): domain Eukaryota; kingdom Metazoa; phylum Arthropoda; class Insecta; order Coleoptera; family Staphylinidae; genus Weissflogia; species Weissflogia rhopalogaster. Next base: position 5,975 of record WSZQ02102820.1, read on the forward strand.
TGGCAAGATTTTAAAATATCTAGGGTTCCCTTCAAGGCACGCCGCGGAACCCCTATTATTATTTAGGGGTTAATCGAGAAATTCTACTAGAACATTTAACTCTCGAGTTTCTACTTTTTTTCTAGGAAGTGTTGAATCGAAACGTTACAATTTGAGATAAATATTAGAAATTATTAAAGATTTCAAATTTAAAACGCTGTGTTTTGCTTTTGGTCGTGTAACGACGAGTGATATTAATAAGCATGTGTAAATAACAAAAAGTATTTATTGACTAATTCCAAACGCGACGAACGAACGTTCTAATGTACAGCACGATATACGAAGTAGATTGAGGGCACATCAAGTTCGCGACTTGCCTTGACCGAGGTTTGAGTCTGTCTGCCTCGCAAAGTTGCGAGCGGCTTAGAAGAGTCGTGTGCACGGGGTTGGGGTAGGAAACCTATCTCCTCATTGGCTAAGCGCACTAAGGGGAGGTGCAGGAGAGAAGGTCGCTCTCCCACTTTTGAGATTGAAGCGGCATCGGTTTTGACCGTACTGGAAAAAGCCAGCGATACAGCTGTGGGGCTGAAAACGGTCGGAATCGTTATACCGCTGGGTAGGCCGTGGCTCTTACAATCGTCACGTGAATTAAGGCGCGAGTCTCTGGACATGTGCAGTGCACTAAAAAGAGGTTGAGAAGTAGAGAAAAGGTTCCTAGAAAAAATACAATACTAAAGGAAAAAAGGAAAAGGAAAGTTGAAAATATGTTTGCTCGCCGTTTGAAATATTTGAAATGTAAAGGACGCTAAAATACCCCCCTACCAGTGTGAAAAGTAATTCACCGATATCGTATCGTCTTGCGAATCTGACGTTGTGCTCGACGAGATGTGTTGTCGAAGCTGACTCTCTTTGTCGATGGTACTCGGGAGCTTGGCAACGTTCTTCCCGGCGTTTTTGTCACCCGTCCCGAAGGCTCTTGGGTCCCTAGGTGTGGCAGCTTCGTAAGGGGTCCAGCAGGATTAGCTGGTACGGCAAGGGTTCCTGGAGTGATTGATGAGGGTCCTGGTGTAGCAGGTGTGGTTTCTAGGGAACCAGGAACCGTACTCGAGTCCATTCTTTTAGGGTTGATGGCTCTAGGATACAAATCCTGTTCGGCGTCGTCCTCGATAGTTTGACGGACGGGAAGCTCTTGACCCAGGTATGCCGGCTTTACGCGGTCGATGGAAACCGCTGTTTCTCTTCCTCGCACATCGATGGTGAGGGTCCTCTTGCCCCGTTTAATGACGCGATAAGGACCGTCGTATGGCGGCTGAAGTTCTGTCCGAATAGCATCGTGTCGTAGAAATACATGTGGGATGTATAAATAGCCGTGGCTCTCTATGGCGTGTCCCAGGTGTTGGCTTCAGCTTCGCCATGAGCTGGCGAAGCTCGATGAGGAAGTTAGATTCACAGTTAGGTGTCGAAGATTCTTCGCTCAGGAATTCACCGGGAAGCTTGATCGACTGACCGTAAATCATTTCGGCGACTGTTCATTTCATTCATTTCCGGCAGCCTGGAAAGAAGATACTTTCCAGGCTGCCTGGATCCCAAGTAGCACTAGAGGAAGTGACTTAGTCCATGAAGCGTCTTCATGGCTCATGAGTGCGGACTTGAGTTGTCGATGGAGTCGTTCGAGGATGCTATTTGCTGCTGCGTGGTATGCCGTGGTCCTAATGTGTTTCGTTCCTAAAATAGCATTCAGGGCTTTAAATAAGTACGATTGAAATTGCCTACCCTGATCTGATGTGATCCTCAAAGGGGTACCAAACCGGCACACCCAATGTTCCAGAAGTACACGAGCCACGATGGTTGCTTCCTAGTCTTTAAGAGGGATGACTTCAGGCCATCGATAATAATGAGGCAATATCGATACCCTTCGGAATACGTTAGTATCACAATATCGATGTGGATATGTTTAAATCTACCGTTGGGGGATTTTAACTTTCCGATGGGTGCATGTACGTGCCGATGGATCTTGGTTTGTTGACACTGAATACACGACTGCGTCCATTCTTTGCAGTCCGCCTTCACACCGGGCCAAACGAAACGTTCTGCGACTGCTTTAGCAGTCGATTTTGCCCCGGGGTACGAAAGGTTGTGAATGGCGGCGAAGACTGTCTTGCGGAATCCAATTGGAACTATGGGACGAACTGTGGACAGAGAGCAATCGCATAGAATTCTATTTTTTACGCCTGGAATTTTTACAAGTTTCAAATTCAGATTAGTATTGGACGCTCTCAAATCTTGGATATCCTTATCTTCTCGTTGGGCCAAGGCGAGTCGTTGGTAGTCTACCTCCACGATACCAGTAGCATTGACTTCTTCAATTCGTGATAGAGCATCGGCGACGACATTATCATCGCCGGCGACGTGTCTGATGTTCGTGGTAAATTGGCCGCATCTAGACTTCATGCCTGGCTTGTCGAGGTGAAGACGGCGGAATTTTCTGTTTGAACGAATATGTCAAAGGTTTATGATCAGTAAATATTGCGAATTCCCTTGCTTCGACCATGTGGCGAAAGTGACGAACGGCTGAGTACATCGTGAGTAATTCCCGATCGTAATTCCACGGAGTTTAGCTTACGCGAAAAGAACTCAAGCGGTTGCCATTGACCGTTGACGCGCTGCTGGAGAACCGCGCCGATCGCAAAATCGGATGCATCGGCAAAAATGGCGAGATCAGCTTCCAGGTCGGGATGATTCAAAAGGGTCGCTTTTGCCAAACCTTCCTTAGTCGCAGTAAAAGCTACCTCTGCCTCTTGAGCCCACCTTACATTGTCTTCACCCTTGATCTTTTCGGTTAAAAGTCCATTTAACGCGGCTTGTATTTTCGCGGTGCCCGGTAAAAATCGATGGTAAAAATTCACCATGTCCAGAATTTGCCAAAGTTGTTACGCGCTGTCTGTTTTCGGGAACTCGCGAATAGCCTTTACTCTCTCGGGGAGTGGACTAGTGCCTTGTCTGCACACCGAATACCCGAGAAATTTTACATTAGTCTGGCCAAACACGCACTTGCTCACATTTATTACAACACCATATTTGCACAGGCGACCGAACAATTCGCGTAGATGTTCCTCGTGCTCACCTTCGGTTCCTCTGAAGCAACCAGAATGTCATCTATGTAGGCATAGCAAAACTCCAAGCCTTGCAAAACCTCGTCAATAAAACGTTGGAAAATTTGAGCCGCGTTACGTAACCCGAATGTCATTCCGGTAAACTCAAACAATACTAAAGGTGTTGTTATTGCGGTTTTTGGAATGTCTTCGGCAGAGACGGGTATCTGATTAAAAGCACGTACTAAATCAATTATGGAAAAGATATTTTTCCTATGCAACATTTGTGCAAAATCTTGGATGTGTCGAATGGGGTATTGATCAGGTACGGTGCGTGCGTTTAGCGTTCGTTAATCACCGCACGGTCTCCATTCTGTTTTGGGCACCATGTGGAGAGGCACTGCCCAGGGACTTTGGGAGGGTCGAGCTATACCTGCCTTGACCATGGCCTCGAATACTGCCTTTGCCGCCCTCCGCTTGTCCGGTGCTAGTCGCCGAGGTTGCCGCGCCGCAGGGGGTCCAGAGGTAGTTAAAATATAATGGACGGTATTATGAGGTACCGGATTGATTGCACCTTGTGGATGCGTGATTTCGGGGGAATCCGCAAGTATTGCTAGATAACCGGATTTGCCCGAAATGGATTTTACACAGGGACCGCGGTACTGATATAAGTGATCTTGCGAGGTTATCTGAGTGGTGGCGTCGATGAGTGCGCGGTTTTTCAAATCTACTAAAAGTCCGAAGTGTGATAAGAAATCTGCACCATTGATAGCTTTGTCGACGTCAGCGATGATAAAGCGCCAACAAAATTCGCGTCGGAAACCGAAATTAGAGCTTAACGACACGCAACTACATGTCGCGATAGGTGTTCCGTTTGCCGCAAAAAGTTTGTAAGCACTTTTCATCGTTCCGTTACCTACGCACGCGCGCGGGTACACGGAAACGTCTGCCCCGGTATCGATTAAAAATAATTGTCTTGTTTGCGCGTCACTCATGAATAAGCGTTGCGTTTGTTCTCGACAGTCACTAGCCGAATCTAATGACTGCCGGTAAGTCCGTTTCCCGTACTGAAATTGCAGGGTTCCACGCACTTTCGCGCTTCTGGTCCAAAGTTGTGATGGTACCAGCACATACCAGATTGCCGCTGTCGTGAACGACTACCCGGTCATCGTAGTCGTTCACGACAGCGGCCTGTTACGACTCACCTGACGACGTCTGGGGAGAAATTGCTTTTAAAATTGCGCTGCAAAAAACGGATACCGATTCATTGATATTTGGTGTTAAAGTAGGTGTTTTGAAGGCTGACCAGTCGGCCTTATCTAATATCCATGCAGGTGCCCGTTCTGTTATTAATTTTGAGATATCTGTATTGATTACGAT